>PVKV010026984.1:0-27103 GCA_004027835.1 Alouatta palliata
AACAAGAGCGAAACTCCGTCTCAAAAAAAAAAAAAAAAAAGGTTGAGCATGGGCTGGGCGTGGTGGCTCATGCCTGTAATCCAAGCACTTTGGAGGCCAAGACGGGTGGATCACTTGAGGTCAGGAGTTCAAGACCAGCCTGACCAACATGGTGAAACCCCATCTTTAAAAAAAATAAATAAAATAAGGTTGAGCATGTTGGCTCACACTGTAATCCCAGCATTTTGAGAGGCCAAGGTGGGAGGGTCTCTTGAGCCCAGGAGTTCGAGACCAGGCTGGGCAACATAGCGAGACTCTGTCTCTACTAAAAATACAAAAATTAGCCGGGTATGGCGGCACATGCCTGTAATCCCACCTACTTGGGAGGATTTAGCCCAGGAGGCGAAGGTTGCAATGAGCTGAGATCGAGCCACTGTACTCCAAGACTGGGTGACAGAGTGAGACACCGTCTCAAAAGACAAAAATACAAATGAATCGTAAATAAAATAAAATATATGACCCTACTTAGATTCTGACTCAAACAAAGAAATGGCAAAAAGACATTCTGGGGACAACCAGAAAAACTGTACACAAACTAGATATTTGATGATATTTAGAAACTACTGTGTGTGTGTGTGTGTTTTTTTTTTTTTTTTAGGTGATTAGTGGTATTGTGGTTACATTCCTTAAGATCATTCTCATCTTTTAAAGATACATACTGAAAAGAGATGAAACTATCTAACATCAGCAATTTCCTTCAAAATTATCTGGGGGATGTGGAAGGGAAGTAGATATAAAAAGTTAAAACAAGCTGGGCACAGTGGCCCATACCTGTCATCCCAGGACTTTGGAAGGCTGAAGTAGGAGGATTGTTTGAGCCCAAGAGTTCGAAATCTTGCTGTGTTCGCAACACAGCAAGATTCTGTCTCCACGAAAAATACAAAAATTAGGCCAGGCGCAGTGGCTCACATCTGTAATCCTAGCACTTTGGGAGGCCGAGGTGGGTGGATCACCTGAGGTCAGGAGTTCAAGACCAGCCTGGCCATCATGGTGAAACCCCATCTTAAAAAAAAAAGAAAACAAATTTTTAATATAAAAAAAAGAAAAAAAATACAAAAATTAGCCAGGCATGGTGGTGTGCACCTGTAGTCCCAGCTACTCAGGAGGCTGAGGTAGGAGGCTCTCTTGAGCCTGGGATGCAGAGGTTGCAGTGAGCTGAGATTGTGCCACTGCACTCCTGCCTGGGTGGTAGAGGGAGACCCTCTCTCAAAAAACAGACAAAAAAGATGAAACAAGACTGTCTGTGAGTGGGTTAGAGTTGAAGCTGTGTGACGGGACATGGCTGTTCATTATGCTATTCCATTCTTTTTTTTTGAGACAGAGTCTCACTCTGTCACAGGCTGGAGTGTAGTGGCACAATCTCGACTCCCTGCAACCTCCGCCTCCCAGGTTCAAGCAATTCTCCTGCCTCAGCCTCCAGAGTAGCTGGGACTGCAGGTGCGCACCCCTATGCCTGGCTAATTTTTGCATTTTTAGTAGAGATGGGGTTTCACCATGTTGGGCAGGCTGGTCTCGATCTCTTGACCTCATGATTTGCTCACGTTGGCTTCCCAAAGTGCTGGGATTACAGGCGTGAGCCACCACACCCAGCCTCGTA
Source organism: Alouatta palliata (assembly GCA_004027835.1). Classification (NCBI taxonomy): domain Eukaryota; kingdom Metazoa; phylum Chordata; class Mammalia; order Primates; family Atelidae; genus Alouatta; species Alouatta palliata. The sequence continues at coordinate 1,637 of PVKV010026984.1, forward strand.
TTCCAATCTTGTATATGTTTTTAATTCTCCATTTAACATAAAGTTTTAGCCAAGAGCGGTGGCTCATGCCTGCAATCCTAGCACCTTGGGAGGCTGAGGCAGAAGGATTGCTTGAGACCAGCCTGGGCAACATAATGAGACACTGTTTCTACAATAAATACAAAAAAATTAGCTGGGTGTGGTAGCACATGCCTGTGTTCCCGGCTATTCAGGAGGCTGAAGTGGAAGGATCACTTGAGCCCAGGAAAGTCAGGCTACAGTGAGCTGTGATCTCACCATGGAACTCCAGCCTGGGTAACAGAGCAAAACTCTGTCTCAAAAAATAAAAATAAAAAATAAGCCTAACACCGTGACTCATGCCTATAATCCCAGCACTTTGGGAGGCCAAGGTGGGGAGATGGTTTGAGCCCAGGAGTTAGAGATCAGCCTGGGCAATATGGGGGAAACCCACCTCTAAAAAAAAAAAAAAAAAAAAAAAAAATAGGCAAGATGATGCATGCCTATAGTTCCAGCTACTTAGGAGGCTGAGGTAGAAGGATTGCTTGAGCCTGGGATGTTGAGGCTGCAGTCAGCTGCGATCTCACCACTGCACTCCAGTCTAGGGGACAGAGTGAGGCCCTGTCTCAAAATAAATAAAATAAAACGCAATAAAATTTCATAGCCAATGATGGATGCCAAAAAATAAAAATAAAGTTGTACAAAGCGCCTTAGAGTGATTAATGGATAGGTAGATTAATACGGGCTAGAGCCAATATCTACAATGTTGACAGTAGATTCTTGGTGGTGGGTACAGGGTGTTATCTATATAGTTCCTTCAATTTTGCTGTATGATTGAAATTTTTCAGAATAAAATGTTGAAAAGGAGAAGGCCACCTTAGGATTCTGGCCCATCCTAGCGTGTTCCCTGGTTGGAGAGAAGTTGGTGACTGGTGTCACCCAGCCTGAGAGGGAATAGAGACCTCTTTCCAAGGTCAAGGCTGGACTCTGGCCAGACGTGGTGGCTCACGCATGTAATCCCAGCACTTTGGGAGGCCGAGGCAGGCGGATCACTTGAGGTCAGGAGTTCGAGACCAGCCTGGCCAATATGGTGAAACCTCATCTCTACTAAAAATACAAAACTTAGCCAGTTGTCATGGTGAGAGTGCCTGTAATCCTAGCTACTGAGGAGGCTGAAGCAGGAGAATCCCTTGAGCCCAAGAGGCGAAGGTTGCAGTGAGCCAAGATCATGCCAATGCACTCAGTCTGGGTGACACAACCAGACTCTGTCTCAATTTTTTTTTTTTTTTGAGACGGAGTTTTGCTCTTGTTGCCCAGGCTGGAGTGCAATGGCACGATCTCGGCTCACCGCAACCTCCGCCTCCTGGGTTCAAGCAATTCTCCTGCCTCAGCCTCCCGAGTAGCTGGGACTACAGGTGCGCGCCACCACGCCCAGCTAATTTTTGTATTTTTAGTAGAGACGGGGTTTCACTACGTTGACCGGGATGGTCTCGATCTCTTGACCTCGTGATCCACCCGCCTCAGCCTCCCAAAGTGCTGGGATTATAGGCGTGAGCCACCGGGCCCGGCCATTCGATTTTTTAAAAGAAGGCTGGACTCCATCTCCTCCAGTCTGGGCCTTAGTTTCATGAAGTTTCAACAAGGTGGTCTCCCAGTGACCTCTTGAGGACAGCCTAGGAGCTGTTTCTGTTGCATCTCTCTGAGGTCTGGCCTCAGGGGACATCTAAAAGGGCTGTCCTGAGATGCTGGGACATGAGGATGCTCTCGCTAAGTTGCCGTGGCCTGGACTTACCTGGAAAAAGGTGTTGCTTTCTTTGCCATTGGCTGTAAAGGTCATTAAGCCAGTGGCCAAGTCCACCAGGCAGCCAATGACAAGGTCCGTGTGGCTGATCCGGCCCTGCTGCCCGGGACTCACAAAGTCCCCGCCCCACACCATGTAGCAGTTGCTGCACTTGAGGCTGAGGAGACAGAAGCGGTCACTGTATTCGTCATCTGAGTAGCTCTGGACCCTGGACAGCCCCTTCCCCAAGCTCCTGGAAACACACGACCTCAGAGTCCCATCCCCAAACGTCTACCCACTGCAGACCTGAGCACTGAAACCCCCTGGACCCTGAGCTCCTAGGAGCTGGTGTGGGGCGGAGTTGGGGGCGGCGGGGCGGGGGGGTCCTGGAAGGAGGAAAAGGAAGGGAAGCAGGAGGAGAGAGAAGGAGATAACGGAGAAGGAGGAGGGTGAGGTGAAACAGGACGAGAAGGAAAAGGAGAAAACTGAAGGTAGAAATGGGGAAAGAGGAGGAGAGAAGAAAAATACCAGGGCAGGAAGAGAGGAGGAAGAAAAGGAGGAGGGAAGCTTCCAAGCTGGGTGCTCAGTGCTCCAGAGCATCCTCCTGCTCCAGAAGGTCCCCAGGTCCCACAACCAGGCAGCCACAGAGCTCCCACTCCCTCCCACCTCCCCACAGCCCTGGCACCTGCTGTGGACGTTGCCTTGTTCATCCCCCATGGTCACTGTCACGGCCCGGACCTTGCTGAGGTCGAAGCTCATGTCGTGCTGATGGTAGTCAGGGGTGACCCAGCCCACCCACACGCAGCTGGGCTCCTGCCCGGCAAAGACCCTCACGGAGTAATAGTACTGGGGACACAAGGACAGGAACCCGTGGTCAGTCTGGAAGCCTGGGGACTCGGGCTCCCTGGGACTCTAAATTGGCTTCCCTGAACTGTCAGGTCCTCTGGGAGTTTAAGAGGAAGTTGTTGGATCTGAGACCCCCACTCCCTGGTTATGTCTGTTTTGGTGTGAACTTGTAAATTTCTAGATTCAGGAGTCCCTTGGGAATATTGCTTGATAATATTCCCGGGGAGTTGTATCAGTGTGCCTTACGCCTCTCCTGTACCCCCTGCCATTTGTGGGCCATTAGCTATATGGATTTAGCATATTTGGGTTCCTCACAGGTTACAGCAGTGATAAGTAAATAATTGCAGACCAGGTGTGGTGGCTCACACCTGTAATCCCAGCACTTTGGGAGGCCGAGGCGGGCAGATCACCTGAGGTCAGGAGTTTGAGATCAGCCTGACCAATATAACGAAACCCCATCTCTACTAAAAGTACAAAAATTAGACGGGTGTGGTGGTGGGAGCCTGTAGTCCCAGCTTCTTGGGAGGCTGAGGCAGAAGCTTCGCTTGAAGCCGGGAGGCAGAGGCTGCTCTGAGCAGAGATTGCGCCATCGCACGCCAGCCTGAGCAACAGAGTGAGACGCCATCTCAAAAATAAATAAATAAATAAATAAAATAATTAAATAATCACTCCCAAATAGCATTCACTGTGCTAAGGTCTTTTTCTCTTTCCTTTTTTTTTTTTTTTTTTTTTTTTTGAGTTTCAGTCTCCCTCTGTCACCCAGGCTGGAGTGCAGAGGCACTATTGTGTGGCTCACTGCAGCCTCAAACTTCTGGACTCAAGTGATCCTCCCACCTTGGCTTCCTGACATTCTGGGACGATATGTGTGAGCCACTATGCCAGGCCCGTTCTAAGGTCTTCATACAGATGAATTCACTTCATCCTCCATATCAGGTAGGTGCAATTTTTACCCCCATTCTACTGATAGAAAAGTCATAGCACTTCCATAGGAGAGAAGGCATAGATCAGGCAAGTGACTTCTCAGGTGGCACTCAGGTGGCCCACAATCCTAACTTCGAGGCCAGGAATCCCCAACTCCCAGGCTGTGGACTGGTACCAGGATCCGAAGGATCTAGGCTGAGTACTCCTTATAAAAATCTACGTGCTGATTTAGGATGTCTTAAACGAATAAAAAAAAAAAAGAGTCTACGGCCAGGCACGGTGGCTCATGCCTGTAATCCCAGCACTTTAGGAGGCTGAAGTGGGTGGATCACCTGAGTTGAGGAATTTGAGACCAGCCTGGCCAACATGGCAAAACCCCATCTCTACTAAAAATACAACAATTAGCTGGGTGTGGTGGCGGGTACCTGTAATCCCAGCTGCTAGGGAGGCCAAGGCAGAATTGTCTGAACCCAGGAGATAGAGGTTGCAATGAGACGAGATTGCGCCACTGCACTCCAGCCTGGGTGACAGAGCGAGACTCTGTCTCAGAAAAAAAAAAAAAAAATCTTTGCCTGATGATCTGAGATGGAACAGTTTCATCCTGAAACCATCCCTCCCCGCATCCCTGGTCCATGGAAAAATTATCTTCCATGAAATTGGTCCCTGGTGCCAAAATAGTTAGGACCCTGCACCAGGCTATCTGTCTATAAAATATTTCGGATTTGGGGAACCCCCAAACTATATTAAGACAATTATGAATTTTGATTCCCAGTAATATATTAGAGTAGGTATTACATTTGGGGTAAAAATGTTGGGGTCCCTTTTCTATACTGGCTAATGCCCTGGTTTTTGGGATCCTCGGGAGTTATATCAGTGTGCCTTAAACCTCTACCGTACCCCCCTGCCATTTGTGAGCCACTAGCTATATGGATTTAGGGGTTGAAAGGATTAAATCCGTGTGTGCCATACTTTATGAGTTTCTGGTGTATAGTGGGGAGTCCCTGGTGTAAGGTGGGAAGTTACTGGTGATAATAACACTAAACTTGGAAATTTAGGAGTGCCCAGGCTATGTGGGGGACCCCAGAAGTGAGGCTTCCCGGTCCACACCGTGGTGGTGTTGAGGATGATCTCGGGGTCATCACGGTTGTCTGCAGGCACCACATCTCGAGGGAGTCGGGGCAGTGTGGGGGTGGCCGGTGGTTGGGTCATCATGGCGACTTTCTTGGCCTTGAATAAGAAGCTGGTGGTGGGGGAGAGGGGCCATGAGAACCAGCATTCATGTCCCCACATCCGGCCTGGCTACACCCTGCTTCTAATACTCCAGGTCTTGCCTCTGGAGGGCTGGAACTCCCACCCACCCCAGACTCATCCATTCTGGAAGCACTGCACTCTGTGCCTGTGGATGCCGAGTTGCCCAAATTAAATGCGCCTTCTGGGAATATGGGGGTCCCCACTGGGGTACACGGGGCTCTCCCTAAGTCAACATTTCCCACATGTATTTCTCATATGGGTGAAAAGGACAATTCCTTGGAAAAGGACAATTCTCCATTGGGTGGCACTGTTTCGTACACTGCGATGCAGGTGGAACCCCTGCGGCTCCCACCCAGCAGCAGCAGCACCCCCCCCAAACTGTTATGACCACAAAGACTCCACCATTTCCAAACACCCACCAAGAGACACAGTGGGTTTTCAATCCCATCGAAAACCACTGCCATGGTAGCGGTCGCCTGAGGTCAGGAGACCAGCCTGGCCAACATGGTGAAAACCCGTCTCTACCAGAAATAAAAAAATTAGCCGGGTGTGGAGGCACATGCCTGTAATCCCAGCTACTCGGAAGGCTGAGGCAGAATTGCTTGAACCTGGGAGGTGGAGGTTACAGTGAGCCGAGATTGTGCGGTTGCACTCCAGCCTGGGCAACAGAGGAAGACTCTGTCTTAGGGGAAAAAAAAAAAAAAAAAAGGAGCTGGGCACGGTGGCTCACACCTGAGGTCAGGAGTTTGAGTTTGAGACCAGCCTGGCCAACCTGGTGAAACCCCTTCTCTACTAAAAATACGAAAATCAGCTGGGGGTGGTGGCGCATGCCTGTAATCCCAGCTACTCGGGAGGCTGAGGCAGGAGAATTGCTTGAACCTGGGAGGCGGAGGTTGCTCCCTTTAACTTAGCTTTTCCGGGGTACATTTGTGACACAGAAAGGATCCCCATTTAGAAGACCACTGGGTGTTCACTGGGAAACGTTAGGGTACAGTAAATTCTCCCAGGAAGATACTGACGTCCCTTTTAGTGTCCATGGGTGACGAGGTGCATTGGGCAAAGGCCTTTGAGGTCCTCCAGGTACTCAAGGGTAAGAGAGTTCTCCATACATACAGTAGGTACCAAGTAGATATTCTTAGGGAAATTAGGGCACCCCAGGAAAATAACAGCGTTCACTGGAGACAGGATAGGCTCTCTCGGTATTCTTACTTTGCTGAGCATATATGGGGCTACTTTGGGGTAAAACGGGGGTTTTTCCCAGGTTACTGTGGTTGCCCACTTGGGGCTCCCAAGGCAGCCCTCAAGCCCGACTCTGGCCCCCCTCGACTCACCCTCTCTTCTTGTTCTTCTCGGTGGTGGCGTCCTTCTCATTCTCTGCCCTGGCAGGCTGTGCCTCTCCCCTGGCTTGCGGGGTGCCCCCGGGGGCGCCCTCCTTCGCAGTCCCCTCTTTCCCGCTCTCGGCCTCGCCCCAGCCCCCAGCTGAGCGGCGCAGGCTTTCGTAGTCAGGGTCGGGTTCCGCCGCCCGGGCCTCGTCCTCGGCTGGGGGCTGCAGGCCGGGTGGTGCCAGCGGGGTGGCCCCTGCGGTGCAGCGGAAGTGCTGGTGGAACTGGACTGGGAGGCTCAGCCGCAGGAAGATCATCTCCACCAGGCTGTTCTGGGAGCCCCAGGTGCGGTGGGTCAGGCGCAGGCAGGGGGGCGTGTCCACAGTGCCGTCCACTCGGGACACCTGGGGTGGCGGGGAGTGGCGCACTGAGCTGGGCATGCGGGCTAGGCCAGGCCGTTGGTCCTACACCTGGTCACACACGGAGCCACCATAGGCCACAGAGCGCCTGCGTGGGAATTAGTCAAGGGCGCCCCCTCTTGCAGGCGGATGAAGCTCCCGGCGGGTACACCGCGGGGCCCTGCCGTGCTTGCAGCCCTCTGCAACCTTTCTCCGGGCTCCCTATGCAGCCCTGGACACACGCTGCAATCACTTTTCAAAACCTACCTACATCCATCCAACCACCCATTCTGTCATTCTGTAACCAGGCAGCTCAACGTCAATGCATTTTTTTTTTTTTTTTTTTTTTTTGAGACACATTCTTGCTCTGTCACCCAGGCTGGAGTGCAGTGGCAGGATCTCGGCTCACTGCAACCTCCGCCTCCTGGGTTCAAGCAATTCTCCTGCCTCAGCCTCCCGAGTAGCTGGGACTACAGGCACGTGCCACCATGCCCGGCTAATTTTTGTATTTTTAGTAGAGACGGGGTTTCACCGTGTTGACCAGGATGGTCTCGATCTCTTGACCTCGTGATCCACCCGCCTCGGCCTCCCAAAGTGCTGGGATTACAAGCGTGAGCCACCACGCCCGGCATATTTTTTTTTTGAGACAGAATTTTGTTCTTGTTGCCCAGGCTGGAATGCAATGGAGCGATCTTGGCTCACTGTAACTTTGCCTTCTGGGTTTAAGCGATTCTCCTGCCTCAGCCTCCCGAGTGTAGCTGGGATTACAGGCGTGTGCCACCACACCCACCTAATTTGGTATTTTTAGTAGAGACAGGGTTTCTCCACGTTGGTCAGGCTGGTTTCGAAGTCCTGACCCCTGACCTCAGGTGATCCCCTTGCCTCGGCCTCCCAAAGTGTTGGAATTACAGGTGTGAGCCATGGTGCCTGGCCAAAAAAATTTTTTTTTGAGATAGGGTCTGGCTCTGTCTCTTAGGGTTGAGTGCAGTCATGTGAACACAGCTCACCACAGTGTTTAGCTTTTTTTTTTTTTTTTTGAGACAGAGTTTCACTCTTCTTGCCCAGGCTGGAGTGCAATGGCACAGTCTCGGCTCACTGCAACCTCTGTCTCCCAGGTGCACGCGATTCTCCTGCCTCAGCCCCCCAAGTAGATGGAATTACAGGCATGTGCCACCACATCTGGCTAATTCACTGCGGCCTTGACCTCCTGGAATCAAGCAACCCTCCAGTCTCAGCCTCTTGAGTAGCTGGGACTATATGTGCATACTACATGGCTGGTTCATTTTTTAATTTTTTGTAGAGATGGGGTCTCCCTCTGTTGCTAAGGCTGGTCTTGAACTCATGGGCTCCAGTGATCCTCCCACCTCAGCCTCCCTAAGTGCTAGGATTACAGGCATGAGCCACCATGCCCGGCCTTAATTTTTTTATTTTTTAGAGATGGGGTTTCGCTTGTTGCCCAGGCTGGCTTTCCCCTACTTCATAGGTGAGGCACCTGGACCTCAGGAAGCTGTGGTTTGCCAAAGTTACACCCTGAGTTACACAGCCCGAGAGCCCATTACTCTGACACTTGCTTCCACGTGGTTTGTGTGCTAACATGGAGGGAAAGGAGAAACTCAAGGAAGAGCACGGTGGAAAGAAGGAGCTTTGGAGGCAGATGAGAAGGCACTGGGGGGGGGGGGTCAGTCCTTACCTCATAGTGAGGGTGTTCGAGGGGCACTGGTTCAAACTGAGGCAGGCTTTTGCTGAACCAGGTGGTGACAGGGCGCTGCATGTTGATGGCAAATGGCTCGAAGCCTTCCTGGAGGCCACAGATGGCAAAGAACCGCAGGGAGCTCACGTCCTGGCCCAGGTTCAGGTGACCTACCTGGCCAGGTCCCAAGCTGCAGACGGGCAGGAAGCCTAGTGGGAGGGGATGCATGGGTAGGGGTGAGGGCAGGTGGGCAGGGCAGGGGGAGCCGAGGGGAGGAGATAGGGATGGGAGAGCTGGAGGCAGAAGGGCCGTGCAGGGTCAGGAGAGATGGAGGAAAGCCAGAAAGGGCACGTGAAGGGGTCTCAGCCCTCACCGTCCCCGATCTCAATCTCTCGGAAGGCTGTTTCGGAGCCTGAGTCAGACATGAGGACCTCGCCATTGAGGGTGAAGATAATGGTGTTCTCCGTGAGGTCTATCATGCAGCCAACGACATCGCCCGGCTGCCAGGGGCGCCCAAATGGTTCACTGCCCAAGTGCCAGCGCTGGCCCTGTGGGGAGGGACAGGGAAGACATGGTGTGGGGAGACACTCAGGGAAATGAAGAGATAAGGAAGCAGGGATGGAGAGATATATGAAGACAGACACTCGAAGCGTCCAGTTCAGGGTATGTGGTATGGAAGAGGGGTCACCCCACAGTGTCTCCATCTTGCCTCACATTTGCATCCGTGATCCCAGGAATTTCCCTCCCCACTAATCTCTGTGCCTCATCCCTTCTGCCTGGGATCTCTGCTGTTGCCATGGCCGGCATTATGCAGACCACCAAAGTGATAGTGGGGGACTGGAGGCAGCAGCAAGTAGAGGGATGGAAAGGAAAAATGAACCTATCAGTGTCCCCCATACAGAGCCATATATGCTCATATATGTGCACAAAATGGATGGGTGGATAATGAGGCAGATGGGTGGATGGGAAGTTGGGCATATGGCTGGACAGAAGAATGACTGGGAAGTTGAGAGTCTACCTGGGTGGATGCAGAGAAAGAAGCAAGTGTAAGCAGGTGCAAAGATGGATAAATGGAGGATGGATGGAGGGAGGGAGGGAAGGATGGTTGTATAAATGGTTATCAGATGGACAGATGGTTGTTGGATGGATGGATGGACAGTTGGTTGGAAGAATGGATGGATGAATGGTTGGTTGGATGGATGATGGATGGTTGAATGGATGGATGGATTCATAGTTAGCTGGTCAGATGGACAGATGACAGATAAGATGAATGGATGGATGGATGGATGATAGCACTATATGTGCATGCTACCATGCCCGGCTAATTTTTAAAAAATTTTTTGTAGAGATGGGATCTCCCTATGTTGGTTGGATGGATGGATGTATAGATGGATGATGGATGGATGGTTGCTTGGCTGGATGGATGGATGTATAAATGGATGATGGACGGATGGATGGAGGAATTGTTTGTTGGATAGATGGATGTCTGACAGATGGATGGATGGATGGATGAATTGTTGGTTGGATAGATGGATGTCTGACAGATGGATGGATGAATGGATGGATGGATGAATTGTTGGTTGGATAGATGGATGTCTAATGGATGGATGAATGGATGGATGGATGAATTGTTGGTTGGATAGATGGATGTCTAATGGATGGATGAATGGATGGATGGATGAATTGTTGGTTGGATAGATGGATGTCTGACAGATGGATGGATGAATGAATGGATGGATGGATGAATCACTGGTTGAATGGATGGATGGAAGAATGAGTGGTATAGTAGATACAGGAAGCAGGGACAGAGTGAGGCACAGACAGAGGCAGGATGAGCTGTGGGAGAGACCACAGAACTTGGCAGAATGGTGCCCAAGGAGGTACCCACGCGGTGCCCATTGAAGACATAGGCCAGCTCATCAGCTCCCAGCTCTACGTCAGGCCTCAGTTCAGGCCTCGCCCAGCCCACTCGCATCTCGCCTGTGGTCACTGCTTCAAACTCGAAGTACCAGCGGCCGCTCTGCACTGCATAGGATTTCTCCGCCCGGAAGATGCGCACCCGGTCCCAGCGAGACTGGTTCTCTGCCTGACCTACAAATGAGGCCAGGCAGGGTCAGAGAGGCTGGGGAGGAGGTGGGTCCCAAGACACTAAGAAGTTGGTAGAAGATACAAGGGATGGAAAGGGCTTTGGGGAACTGTTGGAAGAGGGTCGGTTTCTTGGAGTTAGAGGAGAATTGGGGAACCTCAGAATATTCAGAGAAAGATAGGGACCTGGTGAGAGAGACCCCCATCTCTGTAGCAGCAAGAGTTCTTAGAGAACAGAGATACTGACAGAGACACAGAAGGAGAAAGCCAGGTCAGTGAACTGCTCAGAGTATGGTCTGGGGTTAAGGGTCAAGATTAGGGTTGATTAGAATCAAGGGTTGAGACCAGGATTGGAGGGTCAGAGCCAGGGTTATGAAGGGAATGGAAATTCAATTTGGGGCCAGGAGTTGAGAAACTGAAGGTTAGGGACCATGGCCAGGATTTAGGGTCAAGGCTGGGATTGGGAGTCAGCGATAGGTCACGGGTCAGGTTAGGGGTAGGGGTGAGAGGCTCTCTAAGTCCTTGGTTGGGTGTCTCCATGCGGTAGCTACAATTCAGAGATTTGTGGTTAGGAATCAAAGCTAGAGGTCAGGAATCAGTGAGGCGTGGGGGTTGGCACTCACTGGGTTCCTAGGCTGACGGCTCTGGGTTGCAGCCATAGCCCAGGCAGGGCTTGAGTCAGGTCAAGGGAAGTGGTTCATCAGGTTCTGAGTTGGAGCTGGGGTAAGGGTCAGAGTTCTGGGGAGGGGTCAGTCCTCTCTAACCTCCTGGTCAGTCTGCTCAATGTGATAGATATAGCCTATTTGGGGCCGGGTGTGGTGGCTCCCACCTGTAATCCCAGCAATTTGGGAGGCCAAGACGAGTGGATCACGAGGTCAGGAGTTCAAGACCAGCCTGGCCAAGATGGTGAAACCCCATCTCTACTAAAAACTACTAAAATTAGCGGGGCATGGTGGCAGGCGCCTGTAATCCCAGCCACTTGGGAGGCTGAAGCAGGAGAATCATTTGAACCCAGGCAGCAGAGGTTGCAGTGAGCTGAGGTCGCGTCACTGCACTCCAGCCTGGGCGACAGAGTGAGACTCAGTCTCAAAAAAAAAAAAAAAAAAAAAAAAGATATAGCCCATTTGGGGGCTGAGTCAGGTCAGAGATCAGGGGTGGGCGCTGAGGTCAGAGTTGGGGTAGGAGTCGGGCCAGGGCCGGGGTGAGCACTCACTGGGCTCCTGGTCAGGCGGCTCAATGTTGTAACCGTAGCCCAGCAGGGTTCGCACGGCCTGGCAGAGGCTGTCCCGATTGCTGCGCTTGGTGGCCTCGTCCAGCAGGCGGTAGGGCACCAGCCGAGGGTTTCGGCGAGCGGGGATGTCCTGCACCGCACTGTAGCTCCAGCCCTGGCCCACTCGGTCTCGGGCCCACACGTTGTGCCCATTTTCTGCCAGACGGTCCACCAGCGTCATCTGTGCTGGTGTCAGCCGCACATGGCTCAGGTCCAGCGGAGCCGGCTTGTACCCGTTGCTCATCATATACCTGCGGGCGTGGCAGGGGCCCAGTGGGGACAAGGCCCTCGCCTCCACTTCCAGGCTCTGTGCTACGAGATCCCTGACTGCTGGCCCTTGTCCCAGCTTTGGCATTTCTGACCTTTGATCTAATGTTGCAGTTCTATGAAATTTTAGAATAAGCTTTGGGATCCCCGGCCTCTGACCCCGGAATCCTGGGACCCTAGCAAGGGCCTTGGCATCACTGACCTCTGGCCTCTGTGACCCCTTTGTCTTGACTTTGGGACCACTATCTCTAAACGCCACTCTCTCGGACCTCTCCCCACTGACTTTGAGGTTTTTCTCTCTCTCTCTTTTTTTTTTTAGATGGAGTTTCATTCTTGCTGCCCAGGCTGGAGTGCAACGGCTCCATCTCTCCTCACTGCAAACTCCGCCTCCTCGGTTCCAGCGATTCTCCTGTCTCAGCCTCCTGAGTGGCTGGGATTACAAGCATGCTCCACCACGCCCGGCTAATTTTGTGCTTTTAGTAGAGATGGGGTTTCTCCACGTTGGTCAGGCTGGTCTCGAACCCCTGACCTCACGTGATCCCCCCGCCTTGGCCCCCAGAATGTTGGTATTACAGGCGTGAGCCACTGCGCTTGGCTCTTTTTGTTTTTTGAGACAAGGTCTCATTCTATGTTCTGACACCCAGGCTGGAGTGCAGTGGTGCAATCACGGCTCACTGCAGCCTCAAACTCCTGGGCTCAAGCAACCCTCCCATCTCACCCTCCCAAGCTGCTGGAACTACGGGCATGTGCCACCACCACATCCTGCTAATTTTTAAATTTTTTGAAGAGGGGTCTTGCCAAGTTGCCCAGGCTGGTTTCAAACTGGGCTCAAGTGATCTTCCTGCCTCAACCTCCCAAGGTGCTGGAATTACAGGTGTGAGCCACCTCATCCAGCCCACTTGGAGGTTTCTTACTCTGATCCCATGCCTCATCGCTCCCAAACTCCTGGTTTTGGAGTCTTTGACCTCTGAACTCAGGACCTGTAATTACTCACCTATAATTTCAAGATCCCTTACTTATGACTCCAACACCCAGATTTTCACCTCTTACCACTGACCCCTCCCCTTAACGTAGACATGTGACCTCTGCTCTCATTTTCCCTGACTCCAGGCAGACCCTGACCCTGGATCGTGGACTCACACCCTCTCTCCCTCTCTGGAACTCCTAATTCCTCAATCCTGGCCCTGACCCTATGACCTTTGCCCTAACCCAAGGCTCCTTCCTCTCTAATCTCAGCCTCCCCACAAGACCCCTGGACCTCCCTAGCCCTTAGCATGGCATCCTCAGCCCCCAGCCCATCCCCAGACAGGACCTGGCAGCCCACACTCACGTCTTGGGGAGTTTTGTCTTCTTCAGGTTGTCCTCCGCCTTCTCATCCGCCATGCCCACATGGCATCCCAGAGCCAGCAGAGTCCTGGGGGTGTGGGAGCCGGGGTGACAGGTCACACCCCTCAGAGCTCCCTGCCCCCGCCTCCTCCCACAGCCTCAGCACCTCCAGCTCCCTCTGCCTCTGCTGCTCTGGTGTCTGGGAGCTCTGGCCCTATCCCTCTTGGTCCTGGTCTTGGGCTCCTTGACTTCTGTCTTTCCCTGCGTCTTTGTCTGTGTAACTGACCATGTCTGTCTCTTCCTGTCTTCTGCTTTCTCCTGTCTCTTTCTGCGTCTCTTTCTCTTCTCATTCCTGCCTTTTCTTTCTCTCTCTTTCTTGTTCCCTGTTTGCTGCTGCTGCTGCTTCTTTTTTTTTTTTTTTTTGAAATGGAGTCTCGCTCCGTCACCCAGGCTGGAGTGCAGGGTCATGATCTCGGCTCACTGCAACCTCTGCCTCCCAGATTCAAGTGATTCTCCTGCCTCAGCCTCCTGAGTAACTGGGATTACAGGCATGCACCACCATGCCTGGCTAATTTTTGTATTTTTAGTAGAGATGGGGCTTCGCCATGTTGGCCAGGCTGGTCTCAAACTCCTGACCTCAAGTGATCCTCCCATGCTGGCCTCCCCAAAGTGCTGGGATTACGGGCATGAGCCACTGCGCCCAGCCACTCCCCGTTTGTTTCTGTCTCACAATCCCTGTCCCCTACATCCTTTTCTCTCTAAGTCTCTACCTCCTGCCCCATCTCTCCTTGCTCCATTCCCCCACCGTGCCAGCAGCAGCCAGCCCCAGCCCCCGGCTCCCCTGGGCACTCACTTGAGTGTCTCCCCTGACATCTGCAGGTTGTAGTTCCTCTCGGGCTCTGGGAGGCTGTGGAAGTCCACAAGACATGGGTGCAGCCTCTTGTTGTCATCTCGAACCTGGAGAAACCCCGGGGTCAATGCCTCGGGCTCCCCTTCCCTCCCTACTCCCTGAATGCCCAGACTGTGACTCCCAACCTCCAACCCTAGTTCTGCCACCCTCAGTCCCAGGACCCCCGGTTCCCTGTTCTCCCTCCCTCCTCCCCGACAGGGATCCGTTCCTCCTGGCACAGCAAGTCTAGCCTCCCGCAGGCTGCAGGCAGCCCCTCACCGGGCCGTACGTCCATCCCTGCTCGATGCGGGTCAGCGCCCAGAGCTCATGGATGTTCTCCGCCAGCTTCTCCCGAATGCGCTCCAGATGGGGCGGTAGGACAATCTAGGGGCAGAGGGACATTCGTGAGACCTCCAAGGTCCCTCTACCGTCCTCCATCGTGACCCCTCTTCCCAAGGATACCTGGAGCCCTGGAAGGCTCCTCCAGCACCCCGTTTTCCTGCCATCCTGGAGCCCTGCCCCCCCATTCTTTGCCTTGACTCCAGGGTTGACACTCAGATGAGTGAGGGCTTAGCATCCTCAGAATTAAGGAATTATTCGGGGCCAGGTGTAGTGGCTCACGCCTGTAATCCCAGCACTTTGGGAGGCTAAGGGGGGAGGGGCGGTTGCCTGAGGTCAGAAGTTCAAGACCAGCCTGGGCAACACAGTGAAACCCCATCTCTTCTAAAAACAAAAATTAGCCAGAAGTGGTGGTGCATGCCTATCATCCCAGTTACTTGGGAAGCTAAGGCAGGGGAATCGCTTGAACTCTGGAGGCAGAAGTTGCAGTGAGTCGAGACTGTGCCACTGCATTCCAGCCTCAGCAACAGAGCAAGACTCTGTCTCAAAAAAAAAAAAAAAAAAAAGAGAGAGAGAGAGAGAGAGAGAGAGAGAGAGAGAGAGAGAGAGAATGTGAAGGAATTATCTGGGATATGTCTGTCTCCCCAGTGGACTGGGAGCTCCATGAGGGCAGGGCCTGGGGCTGCCCTGGTCTCCACCGAGTCCCCAGCCCTATCCACCTCAGAACCAGACTCAGACCCAGAAGAAGGGCTTAGCAAATGTTTGCTGAATGAATAAAATGGGGGAGTCGCCTTCCTTCTCGGTACAAGGATCATAGCGATACCTAATAAGGACTCAGTGAAGTCACTGATGTAAATTACTAAATGTTACGTAGTTAATATCGATGCCTGGCA
This sequence comes from Alouatta palliata, assembly GCA_004027835.1. NCBI lineage: Eukaryota > Metazoa > Chordata > Mammalia > Primates > Atelidae > Alouatta > Alouatta palliata. The sequence goes on from PVKV010026984.1 coordinate 16,911, forward strand.
CAGGGTAAGAGCCTAAAAGACACTAGTGGTGTTGGTGTTCACAGGCAAGAGGCGATGATGGTTTGGACTCAGGTGGGACATGGGGAGGAGGAAAGGGGTCAGGGGGATGTCTGGGGGCCAAGTGGACAGCCCATGAGGCTGACAGGCTGGGGGATGGGGACAGAGGCATCCAGGATGACGCCCAGGATGCTGGCCTGGGGACAGGGGGATGGTGAGGTCACCCTCGGAGATGATATCACTGCTACTAATAACGAATGACTGTCTTAAGCTCTAACTGTTTAATCAGGACTGGACTGAGCATCTTGTCTATATCCATTCATCTCACCGTCACAACAATGCTATCAGATAGGTACTGGTGTTATCCCCTTTCCTCACAGAGGGGGAAACTGAGGCTCAGGGAGGCAAAGTCGCTTGCCAGAGACCACGTGACTGAAAACCAAACCCTTGCTGTCCAGCTTTTAAACGCAACCTATATTCCCTCCTACAGGGACATGCTTGGAGGGAAAGTGGGCAGTAAGGGGCCTGGGATAGAAGACACACCCAGCAAATCGTAGTGGGTAGGACCACAGGCTTTAGAATCCGACCACCTGTGTTCAGATCGGCTGTGTGAATTGCATACATTACTTAGCGTTTCTGGGCTTTGCTTTCCTCAGCTGTAAACTGGGGGCAATAACAGTCCTTTCTTTCTCTGAGACGGTGTCTTGTTCTGTCACCCAGGCTGGAGTGCGGTGGTGTGATCTTGGTGGTGCAACCTCCGCCTCCCGGGTTCAAATGAGTCTCCTGCCTCAGCCTCCTGAGTAGTTAGGATTACAGGCACCTGCCACCACGCCTGGCTCATTTTTGTATTTTCAGTAGAGATGGGGTTTCACCATGTTGGCCAGGCTGGTCTTGAACTCCTGACCTCAGGTGATCTGCCTGCTTTGGCCTCCCAAAGTGCTGGGATTACAGGTGTGAGCCACCACACCCAGCCTTCTTCTTTCTTTCTTTTTCTTTCTTTCTTTCTCTTTCTGTCTTCTTTCTTTTCTTTCTCTCTCTCTTTCTTTTATTTTATTTTCTCTTTTCTTTCCTTTTCTTTCTTTTTGAGGTAGGGTCTTGCTCTGTCAGCCAGGCTGGAGTACATTGCTGCAATCATAGCTCACTGCAGCCTCAAGCCCCTGGGCTCCAGTGACCCTACCATCTCAGCCTCCCAAGTAGCTGGGAGGAACAGTCATGCACCACCACCTCAGCTAACTTTTAATTTTTTGCAGAGACAGAGTCTTGCTATGTTGCCCAGGCTGGTCTTGAACTCCTGGACTCAAGCGATCCTCTTGCCTCAGCCTCTTAAAGTTCTGGAATCACAGGTGTGAGCCACCTTTTCTTTGTGGGACAGAGGTGAGGATTCCCTGAGATTCCAATTCTGCACTGACAGAACCCTTTGCCTCTCTGTGCCTCAGTTTCTCCATCTGTTAAACAACAAGGTTCCCAGCTTCTAGGGCAGCTCTCCACCTCTCTCACTCCTTTTAAAAAAATGTTTAAATTTTTACATATTAAAAAAAATTGTTTTGTAAAGACGGAGGTCTCGTTGTTATCTAGACCAGTCTCGAACTTTTGGGCTCAAGTGTGAGGCTCCCACCTCGGCTTCCCAAAATGTATGTTGGTTGTTTTGTTTGTTTGTTTTGAGATGGAGTCTCACTCTGTTGCCCAGGCTGGAGTGTAGTGGCACGATCTCGGCTCATTGTAACCTCTGCCTCCCAGGTTCAAGCAATCCTCCTGCCTCTGCCTCCCAAGTAGCTAGGATTATGGGCACCTGCCACCATGCTAATTTTTGTATTTTTAGTAGAGACAGAGTTTCACTATGTTGACCAGGCTGGTCTCGAACTCGTGACTCACATGATGTACCCGCCTCAGCCTCCCAAAGTGCTGGGATTACAGGTGTGAACAACGCACCCAGCCCCCTCTCTGACTCCTAAGAAACCCTGCCTCACCAGAAAACCTTTGCAGGGCAGCCAGTACCTGGACAGTGTCCACAGGGCAGGGCACAAAGTCGGTGTGTGAGAGGCAGCGACTGGGGCCCACCAGGTGAGGCCCCCGGGGCCCCTCCCGTCGATACTCCTTGATGGGTTCAAGATGGAGTCGCTCTCGAGGGAGCACAGCCTCATGGCATGGGGCATAGCCAGGTGGGGGCAGGAACTTGAATTCACCATGGCGGCCACCAAGGAGGAACCGCACCCTATGGAAGGACAATGAGGATCATTCAGGGGGGTTGTGGGGGACAGACTGTGAGCAGTGGGGGACATGGAAGCAGTCCTGGGGTCAATGGGAAGTTCTGGGGAGATCCGAGGTCTCCCCAGAGACAGGCAGTCATAGTGTCCTGGAGGTCGTTTAGAAATTATAAAGGAGCTGGGCACAGTGGCTCACGCCTGTAGTCCCAGCACTGTGTGAGGTCAAGGCAGGCAGATCACAAGGTCAGGAGTTCAAGACCAGCCTGGCCAATACGGTGAAACCCTGTCTCTACTAAAAATACAAAAATTAGTCAGGCTTGGTGGTGGGCACCTATACTCCCAGCTATTCAGGAAGCTGGGGCAGGAGAATCGCTTGAACCCAGGAGGTGGAGGTTGCAGTGGGCCCAGATCATGCCACTGCACTCCAGCCTGGGCAACAGAGCAAGACTCCATCAAAAAAATAAAAAAAAAGTCATAAAGGAAGTCTACAGTCAAAGGAATATCATATGGGAATTGAGAGCCAGGGAGTTGAGAGTAGGAGGGTCTATGGTTAATCCAGAAGAGTTCAGATGCCTGCAAGTTCATGGAACAGTCCTTCAGAGGAAACCCCAGGTCAACAGAGCATTCGGGGACACTGGAAGGTTTGGGGAGATCAAGAAGAAGGTCACTGAGAAGTCACTGAGCATCTCTTATAATTATGAGATAAATATAATCACAACTGAATGGACATTCAGAGAGGTTGGGGTCATTGGGAAAGGACTGGATCATTGAGGGATCTTCAGAATAACGAGTTATTCAGGAGCAGGGTCACTGGGCAAGTGAGCCGATTGAAAGGTCATCGGAGATGCAGGCATTGTTAAGAGATTATTGAGAGAGTACGTTGTCATTGGGAGAGTCTGAGGTCATTAGGGGGTTAAGGAAGGTAGGGAGTCATGAGATCATCATCAGGTTCTTGAGTCACTGCTGTAGCCTGGCCTCCTGGGAGGCCGCAGAGTGACTGGGGAATCTGTCTCGGGTCAGTGCTAGGTCTGAGGACTGGCTGTGGGGTGGGGGCAAGTTCTCACTTGACACCAGCTGAGAAGCTGACAACAGGGAAGAAGAGCCCATCCAGGTTGAAGGACTCAAAGACGCCCTGCACGGGACAGCCGTTGATGCGGAAGGAGATGGACGGCACGCTGAGGTCCAGGCAGCAGCTGACCACGTCTTCAGGGGCCAGGAGGTGCTGCCCTGGGGACGTCACCGGGCGTGCCACGTGTCCTGCGTCAAAGTCACCAGAGAGGGGTCAGAGGTCTCAGGTCCCACGGAACCAATGATCCCGAGAGAAAAGGGGCAGATATTGGAGGCTCCTGTGGGGACTATATCCTGGAAACCCTAATGGAAAGCATTGCCTTGGCTGCTCCTACAGCTTTGAAATGAAGGGCAGAGGTCAGGATTCCCCTGAAGTTAGGATTCTGAGCTCTGGGGCCGAGATTAAATCCTCCTGGAGGCCGGATATGGTGACTCACACCTGTAATCCCAGCACTTTGGAAGGCCAAGGTGGATGGATAACCTGAGGTCTGGGGTTTGAGACCAGTCTGACCAACATGATGAAACCCCGTCTCTACTAAAAATACAAAAACGAGCCAGGCATGGTGGTGGGCGCCTGTAATCCCAGCTACTCAGGAGGCTAAGGGAGGAGAATAGCTTGAATCCGGGAGGCAGAGGTTGCAGTGAGTCGAGATCGCACTACTGCACTCCAGCCTGGGTGACAGAGTGAGACTCCGTTTCGAAATAAATACATAAACAAACAGAATTTATAAATAAATTCTCCTGGGTTCAGGAGTCAGAGATTAGAGATCACAGTAATCTGAGTGGTCTTCTGAGCTATCCAGGGTCAGAGGGTCATAGCTACTCTGGGATCAGAGTTCTGTAGGTAACAAGGTCAGAGGCAGGAATCTGGAAGCTCTAGGGTTATGGTCTTGGGAAATGAGGAATAAAAGGTCCATAGTAGGCCTTTTCTAGGAGTCAGGATCCTGAGAACCCCAAAGTGTGCGGTCAGAGTCTTAGAAACACTGGGATCAATGGTCAGGGGTGAGGGTCCCCTGAAAGGGTTCAGGTACCTGTCCAGAGATGTAGTCCATCAAAGCCGTAGGAGTAGAGGTCATCGCCGACCCCGTTGCCGCCCCAGCCCTCGCCGCCCCCAGGGTAGGGGCTGTAGCCCTCGGTGAGGGCCCAGCCCACCCGCAAGTGGGTGGGCTGAGCTGTCAGAAATGGAATCACCTCGTCCACCATCACCTCAAAGTACCATTTGCTGTACTGCGTGGTGCCCTCTGCTCGGCCCACAAAGACGTTGGGGCGGATGCTGCAGAAGAGAGGGAGCAGGAAGGAGGATGAGGGAGAGGCAGACAGGAGAGCAGGTGGTAGGAAGCGGGAGAGAGACAGACATCCAAAGACAGAGACGGAGAGAGACAGGGAGATAGAGATGGAGGAAGACTGAGACAGAAACAGGCAAAGACAAAAAGGAAACACAGAGACAGAGAAACAGACAGAAACGGAGCCAGGAACACAGAACAAGAGGAGTGAACGCCAAGGGTGAATGGGGCCACAGCAGACATCTGTGAGGACTGGGTGTTAGCCCTGGAGTGGGAGATTAAGGAAGGGACATCCACCGGGGTGTAGAGTCTCTGAGTCAGGGAGAGGGTAGAGAAGTTCTGAGTTCTGGGGTCAGACGTTAAGAGCCAGACCTGGTGACATAGTTGATGAGGTTTGTCTGCAGCAGAAGCTCACGGCCAGGCAGCAAGTTCTCAGTAATAAGATCTTGGTTGGAGCGAACAGCCACGCCATTGCACACACAGAGGGAGCATAGCACGTCCAGGACCTGGGGGTCAAGGTCAGAGGTCAAAAGGTGTGCAGGCACCAGGGCAGGGTCTATGGAAGGACCCTGGGAGGGAGGGAATCCAGGAGGAAAGGATGGCACATCGGGATGAGATGTGGCAATTTTAACTGAGAGGAAGTGGTGAAAGTGGAAGGTCAGGGATCAGAGAAAGGTCAAGGGTCAAAGGGGATGATCTGGCAAGAGGCTGAGGGAGGGTCACATGGGTTGGGATAAGGTATCAGCAGTGTAAGGAAGGAGATACTGAGTAGTGAGGTAAGAGGTCAGAGGGCAGAGTGAAAGAACCAGTGAGAGACACAGGAATCAAGATTTTATATATATATATAATTTTTTTTTTTTTTTTGAGCTGGACTTTTGCTCGTCACCCAGGCTGAATTGCAATGGTGCAATCTCAGCTCACCACAACATTCACCTCCTGGGTTCAAGCAATTCTCCTGCCTCAGCCTCCCAAGTAGGTGGGACTACAAGCATCCGCCACCATGCCCAGCTAAGTTTTGTATTTTTAGTAGACACAGGGTTTCACTATGTTGGCCAGGCTGGTCTCAAACTACAGACCCTGTGATCTGCCTGGCTGAGTCTCCCAAAGTGCTGGGATTAGGCTGGTGCAAAAGTAATTGTGATTTTTGTCAAATCTTTTAACAGCAAACACCGCACTTACTTTTGCACCGACCACGTAAATGTGTGTAGTGGTTAGAAATAACGTGGAACTTATAGGGCTGTGGCAAACTGCAGAGTATGTATATGCAGCCCACCTAGAGGCTATAATATTTGAAAAGTTTCAAAACATTTCAGTCCCCAGCCAGGCACAGTGGCTCATACCTGTAATCCCAGCACTTTGGGAGGCTGAGGTTGATGGATCACCTGAGGTCAGGAGTTCAAGACCAGCCTGGCCAACATAGTGAAACCCTGTCTCTACTAAAATCACAAAAATTAGCCAGGTGTGGTGGCAGGAGCCTGTAATCCCAGCTAATCTGGAGGCTGAGGTGGGAGAATTACTTGAACCCAGGAGGCGGAGGCTGCAGTGAGCCAAGATCATGTCACTGCACTGCAGCCTGGGTGACAGAGCGAGACTCTGTCTAAAAAAAAAATACAAAATATTTCCGAGATCTAACCAAGCACATCTTTGGCCCAGAATCAACTTAAAAGCCATTGTTTGAGACTGCTGTGTTGAGATGGAAGCCAGTGGGAGTGATATACAGGTGAGAGATGAGATGGAGGAGGGAAGTAAGCGTGTGAGCAGAGTTCTGGGGCTCTGGGGAGAGGTCAGGGTTCAGAGTTCAGAGAATGAGAGATCAGGGGTGAGGGGCTGACCTTGTGGTTCCTCCCATGCTTGTCCAGGAGGGAGATGATGGACTTGATGTGATTCTCCTGGATGATGTTCAGAACCTCCGGACTCTCAATGAGGACACAGTACAGGACCTCCAGGATGCCTGCCAGGATGCCCAGAGTGAGAGGAGAAGCAGCCATGGCCATCCCCTCCCACAAGCCCTTGTCCCACTCCCCCGGGTTCTCCTACCAGATGAGGCCTCCAGCCGATCCAGCTTGCTGACTAGCCAGTCCAAGTTGGTAGAGAAGAGGGCACAGTTGCTACGATTGCCACGGATCAGAGAGGCTAAGGGGGGAAGAGGGGTCAGATCCAACAGGACTGGGGATCTGGGGTGTTCTCGGGGGAGTCAGGACTGGGACCCCATACCCAGGAGTTCATAGAGAAGATTCACAATCTCTTTCCAGGACTCGGCTGCCTCCTCCCCTGCAAACTCGGCAAAGTGGGCAGCGGTGGTGTAGACATTTAAGCGGTCAATGCAATTCAGGACCAGGGAGAGCATCCCCTAGGATGAGGAAAATAAGAGGTCACAATAGGAGACCCAGCCCCTCCCTTCCTTGTCTTTCTTGGATTCACTAATTCATATTCCTTCAACGGCGTGACGGTGTATTCCTACATCTAAACCAGCCCCTTTGGTTTCATATTTCCAATCAGTCCCATCACCCTCCTCTCCTCCTTGGATCCCCATTTGTTCTTGCCCTCTCTGCCTCTATCCCCAATATGAGATTCAGTCCATAATAATTCAATAACATCTGTAGGGTCAAGCCTTACAGGGCCATGGGGTGTCCCCTAGCGCTGTGCTGAGGCACAGGAACCAATAAATAAAGAGACAGGACACAGAAAGACTGAAAAAGACAGCTGGGCTCAGAGGGCCACACCACTTAAGCGGAAACAGGCGAGGCCCCAAACGTCCAGAAGTGTCTGTATTTATTGGGTATAGGTTAGGGGGCAGGGTAGCGAGGGAGGTCATCTTAAGAACAGTAATAGGGTCAAGACAATCACGTGTGCGATAAGCAAAGGGTCCACCCCCATTAGGTCACCGAGGCAAGGAGGTGGGCCATGCACAGTGAAGAGGGTGCTGTGTGCAACATCTCTTATCTAGGGGCAGGCTACTTCTAAGGAATTCTATAGGAGGATGCTTTGAGTCAGCACAGTAGCTAAAGAGCTAGAAGGGTATACAGCCACCTGCTGGCAGCTTCCAGTAATTTCTATAGGAGGATGCTTTGAGTCAGTACATAGCAACAGGGCTGACAAGGTAGACAACCACCTAGGTGCAATTAGACCAGAGGGGTTTTATTTATTTATTTATTTATTTATTTATTTATTTTTTGAGACAGAGTTTCGCTCTTGTTACCCAGGCTGGAGTGCAATGGCGCGATCTCGGCTCACCGCAACCTCCGCCTCCCGGGTTCATGCAATTCTCCTGCCTCAGCCTCCCGAGTAGCTGGGACTACAGGCACGTGCCACCATGCCCAGCTAATTTTTGTATTTTTAGTAGAGACGGGGTTTCACCATGTTGACCAGGATGGTCTCGATCTCTTGACCTCGTGATCCACCCGCCTCAGCCTCCCAAAGTGCTGGGATTACAGGCGTGAGCCACCGCTCCCGGCCTCAACCAGAGGGGTTTTAAAGCCCTCAGGCGCACGCGGGCTTGCCAACCTGAGGCCAGCTTTCCACAAGGACTGGATGCAAAAAAAAAGAAGAACTGGATGCAAGGTACTGCAACTCCTTTTCAGGAGGAGCGACTCTTGCTTCAAGCCTGCCATACAGAGGGTATCTTTATGATACTGAACGCTGTTGCCTGGACCACAAATTCTTGCCCTGGTATAACTGTTTTTCCCTTAAATCATGCTCTGCACCATGTCTGCTCTAGACATTCCTCTGACTATAAACTGCTTATTCCTTAATTCATGCTCTGTACTGTGTCTGCTCTAGACATTCCTCTGACTATGAACTAAGATATAGAGAAAGAAAGAAATGAGCAGTAAATTATTCTTCAGGCACTAACTGTGCTGGGGATCTGCCTAGCTCTCCTTCCTCGGTGCCCAGAAGGAGTGTTACCCACAAACATCAGGATTGAAGTTATGCTTCCCCATCCTGCACTTTTCTCTCCATCCTACTCACTTCCTAGCACCCCACTCCTGGTCCTAATTGGCCCAGTTCACTCTCCACACTAACCATCAGAAAGATTTTTCTCAGTTTATCTTTTCTTTTTTTTTTTTACATTTTAATATTTTTCTTCTTCTATTGTGAATCATAATACATATTACAGAAAAGTACATAAAACATACACAGTCAATTCTCGTTATTCATAGTAGTTATGTTCTATAAAGCCATTATGAACACTGAATTATCAAATATGGAACCACTGCTCCTAGAAGAAATACACGGAGTCCCTGTGAGTCTGTGACAGCATTTTCATCAACCACTTATTACATAACCTTGTTTTATATGTTTCTGTTTAAAGATGGTTATTTAATATGTATTGTTGAGTCATTAACATTAAATTCACAGCCAACAGCAATATAACTCATGCCTGAATGAAGCTTATCTAACACACATTTTCTCAGTCAGACACATCATAGCTTTCTTGCAATTAGGAAAGCTAGACAGCACTTCAGCACTACACTTGGGAGACATTATAAACAGTGAAATCAACAAAAAGGACAAAACTGTCGGTGGCTCACGCCTCTAATCCCAGCCCTTTGGGTGGCCAAGGCAGGTGGATCATCAGAGGTCAGGAGTTCGAGACCAGCCTGGCCAACATGGCGAAACTCCATCTCTACTAAAAATATAACAATTAGCCAGGTGTGGTGGTGCACACCTGTAGTCTCAGCTACTTGGGAGGCTGAGGCAGGAGAATCACTTGAACCCAGAAGGTGGAGGTTGTAATGATCAAGATCCCACCACTGCACTCCAGCCTGGGTGACAGAGTGAGACTCTGTCTCAAAAAACAAAAACAAACAAAAACAATTGTTGTATCTGCATCCTGGGGGCAAGATTAGTAGTGAGAGGAGCAGTGCCTCAAAGTGGAGATCAGAACCAAGGTGGCACCCCACTGACCGGCTCTGTCCCTAACTAGCTGTGACTGGAGAGAACCAAAACCTCCTGTGGCTCCCAAAGCCAAAGTCCTCACCAAGGCCTGGCTCTCGTCACCTATCTGCCCGCATCTCCTTCCACTCCCCCACCCAAGCCTCCCTGCTCCAACCACTACCTGGCTGTTTCCGGAACATGCCAAACGCCCTCCCACCTCATGGCCTTTGCACATGGTTTTCTTTCTCTCTTCCTCCAGGTCACCCTGCCTGACTATTCTGTCTTAAACTGCAAAGCCCCAACACTCCCTACCCCTTGCCTGCTGAATTTTTCTCTTTAGCAGTTATCAGCATCTCATATGCCATACAATTTACTTATTTATTTTACTGATCTCCTGCTGGGTCAACTCCATAAGGACAGAGATTTTTTTCTGTTTTGTTCACAGTCAGCCTCCCCTCCCTAATGCCCAAAAATCTATTTCTGGCCCCGCACCTCCCATACCCCACCCTGGTTCTGTCCGCCCACCCCGCAGACCCCGCCCCAAGAGACATCGCCCGCTAAGTCGGCAGCCCCACCTCTGATCTCTGGCCCCACCCCCAGCCTCACCTCCCCGGGCCTCACCCCTAGCCCTGAGCTTCACACAGGCCCCGCCCCTCATCTCTTGTCTTCCATCCTTCTCTCCAGCCCCTGCCCTCTGCTCTGCCATTCGCCCTGCTCCTTCCCATAGGTCCCGCCCGCTAGCGCAGCAGGCCCATCCCTTCCC
>PVKV010026985.1:0-27098 GCA_004027835.1 Alouatta palliata
AGTGCAATGGCGCGATCTCGGCTCACCGCAACCTCCGCCTCCTGGGTTCAAGCAATTCTCCTGTCTCAGCCTCCCGAGTAGCTGGGACTACAGGCACGTGCCACCATGCCCAGCTAATTTTTGTATTTTTAGTAGAGACGGGGTTTCACCATGTTGACCAGGATGGTCTCGATCTCTTGACCTCATGATCCACCCGCCTTGGCCTCCCAAAGTGCTGAGATTACAGGCGTGAATCACCACGCCCGGCCTAGAATTCTACTTTCTAAGATATTTTTATGAAGAACTTTGGCAGTTCATTTTCACTATCTTTTGAATTACAATTAACAATAATAAAAAATGCATTCTGTCTATTGGACTTCAGAATGTTCTCTCTATTATTGATTCCATACTTGATTTCATTACAATGTGCCTTCATATGAGGCTTTGGGTGATTTTTTTTTTTAAAGCCTGCCCAGCACCCTGGGATGTTGTATTCAAATTAAAGACTCAGATATTTTATTAATTCTGGTAAGTTCTCAGCTATCATATCTCCAAATATTGCCTTAACACCATTTTCTCTATACTTTCATTTTATAGCTTCTACTAGTCTTATGTTGGAGCTTCTGGAGGATTTCATTTATGTTTCTTAATATTTCCAATAAAATCTGTCTTTTTCCTTTTTTTAAACTGAATCCTAGGCATTTCCTCAACTTAAGGTTTAGATTAGCTCAGGCTTCAGTTGTATCTTTTATTCCAGTTGGCGCATCATTTGAAATTTTATTTTAATTGCCATATTTTTAATTTACATGTTTTAATGGGTTTATTTTACAACCACCTAAATTGTTTTAATTACTCTACTTATGCTTTTTACTCTTCAGACTGTTGGGAAATGTTAATTATATGTAAACCAAAGTCTGTTCAGATTGCAGTAGAGCAAAGTGACAAAGAATGTAGACACTGGCGTTGGATGCCTGAGTTCTAATTCTAGTTCCATCACTTAGTACTTCTTTGATCATGTGTGATTATTTAATCTTCTTTCACTTTCCTTGTCCATAAGAGGGTAAAAATAGTGGTGCCTATCACATAGGGTTGCCAGGGCAATAATGAGAAATAATTGCAAAATATTTAGTATCATACCTGGTACATAATTTGTGCTCATAAATAGCTGCTATTGTTGTAATTATTAGGATTCTGATTACTATTTCCTCAAAGGCAAGATTTAATGATATTCATTTTATTTGTGTGTTTGCTAAATTTTGCTCATTAAATCATCTTCCACAGGAGAATTTTCCTGCAAGCATCATGGGTTATAATCAGCTCACAGTAGAGCAAGATTTTGGAAGCTTCAGCCCCAAACTTCTAGCAGGGAGTGGCCGTATCCATGTCTTGCTCCAGGACACTTAGTTAAGGGATTCAACCATGATTGCATGGTCAATGTTCTAGCCTCTTCCTTGACTCTACATTATGGTGCAGTGCTGTGGCCCCAACCAGAGCAGCAACTTAATACAGACATAGATCTTGGGAATACAGAAGGCATAATCTGATCCCCTGTTTTTGCTTAGATCCTATGACTAGAGGCACTGATAACTTTGTACCCAAAAGTGGGTGACCTTGTCTTGTTGGAGGTTAAAAAGATTTGTTCATGACAGCATGAGAGCCATTTCCTAGGATATCTCAGAAAATTATAAGATAAATTTCTGGGTATTTTGGGGAAGTGAAAACCAGGTATGCTACTGTTTACTATTAATGTGATGCCTTTTAAATTCAGGATAATATGACTCAGTAGACATACATTGTTTCACACTACAGAAAACAAGGTACGACATTCAGATTTTCAAATAAAGAGTAAAAAATATTTTATTTTTTAATTGATTAGCAAATTATCCAGTAGAATCTCATGTTTACCAATGGTAGACCTTTCTAGATATTTAGAGAAGAAGAGATTTTGCTTCTTATGTGCATAGTGAATATTATTTGACTCAGAAGATAAAATCTTATTCCACAGCACAGTTAATAGATTTATTGTGGAATTGTGTTATAATTATTCTGGTCCTTCTGTCAGAGTTTTTCTGTTACCCTTTGTACATAATACAAAGACTGATGCAAAATGTTAACTTACTTCTCATCCACAATCTCTCTGCTGGCAAAGTTCAAATCAGAAAAAAAAAAAAAATGGTGGCTAAATAATGACAAACAAGATAATAAGCTGCTTTAATAGTTAAAAAAAAATTTAGTTATATACTTAAAAATGAGCTTGTTTGTCAGTGGTATACCAGTGAGAACTCTAGGATAACAATTCAGAGATTTTTGTATAGTGCTTTTACAAGCTAAACCTCAACACACAAAGCAAGCCAGACACATAAATTCCAAAGGAACTAGAATTTTTAGCCACATTTGAAGATTCACATATGCCAATTGTTTATTTATTCATTTATTCAGTCTCTTTCTTTTGCTGTAAAGATTACAGATTTCCTGTGTACTGATTATTTTTTGCAAGTGGAACAATGCTACTGTTACTAGTAGGTATATTAACCTATTTCTCAATGTTCAGGTTACACTGATGATTGTAGTTCATTCAGTAGGGTGCTTTAAGATAATGAACGCATCATGAGGTATTAAAGAGTGAGTTAATAGCAATGTCATGTTTTGATGACATTTCCATGACCCAAAAGCGTTTCAGGGGTTTCTGAGGTGGTGAGAGAGCTGCTAATATTTAAGAGAGTGGTATAGACAGATAAGATGATATATTATCAGCTCTTCCACCATATATATATGAACTGATTATATACCATCTTATCTGTATGTGCATGTGTGTGTATATATATATATGTATGTGAATATATATATGAATATATATATATACATATTCCGCCACATATAAATTCATGTTTACTGATTTAGCACATTTATTTTTAAATTTATTTCTCCTTCCTTGATTCATATTTGGTACTTCTATGCTTAATTTAAGACAGCCAGCCCCCTTCTATCTGTCTTTTGGACCTGTGACTTGCTACTCTTTTAAAAGCATGACCCATTTATTCATTTCTTGCATGGAGTTTCACTTTTCCACATTCTACCAAACTCTTGACAAGGAATGTCATATAAATATCTTCTTTTCCTTCCCAACTGTTACTTCCAAGCTATTAAATTACTCCCCTCTTTCTATATCTGTCTATATTACCTCTCAATCCCTGCTAGTGTTGCCTTACATCTACATGAAGCCATGGCTACCTTCCTATACAACTCACATAACTTGGTTTTGCATTTTCATTCTATTGCACCTTCAGCTCAGTGGCTTCTACATTCAAATAGATAATATCATAGACTGCTTAGTTTCATTGACCTCCAGCTTCATTCATTCAAAACCCTGCTGGAAAGTCTATACTTGAATGATTTGCTTTTTTACTTCAATCTGTTCACCCAGTTAGTCCTCCACAAGCCCACAACTGAAAGTTCTTCCCTTTGTTACTCCAATTCTTGGTCTCTTCCTAATTCATCTACATTTCAAGTCCTGTTCATTCAGGATGCCATGGTTGGCTATCGTAATGTGATTCCCACTGTAAATTAAAATCTTTTACCACCTCTAGAAGGCTATTGGCCACACCTGGTCACTAACTAATAATAATCTGCTTCTTTTGTTTCCATTTCTGGACATCAGAACATTGGAGGAAATCATTTTTTCTGACACTGTCAGTCTACCAAAACAGCAAACATTTTATTCATTTGTTGTCTCATAACTGTAACACCCAATAACCATTGATCTTTCTTGCATGTGTTATGTCTCAACTGTATTACCAGATTACTGAGGGTAAAGACTCTATTTGATACATTTCTCCATTCCCTTAAGAACTGATATGTCTCTAACATGTAATTTTATGTTGAAATGAATGAATGAATAAATGGATGGATGGAGAAATAATTGGATTCTCCCCCAAAACAATAAAATTTTGGTGCCCCATCTCACCTTGTTTTGCCTCACTCTAAGAGATGTACTCAAGTAATAGGACAACTTTTAGCACTACACTGAACTAATGTCAAGCCCTGCTCAGCTCAGCCCTCTTTCCAATTTAATTGATTTCCTGTTAACATCTTTGGTTGTACCTTTATTACTTGGGTTAGACTACAGAAGCCAAATGAGGATCAAGAGTCAGAGAAAAATAACACATTTTATTCAGCTGAGATTATATTACCTTAGTTTTGCTTCTCAATCTGAAAAACTTAGTGATGCGTAATGGCATGGCTTCCAGGCTGTCCATCTCAATCTTCACACATGGAATTTTGTGGCCTCAGGAGTTCACATTCAGGGAGGGATTCATGAGACCAGAGATTCCCACATATGCAGGGTATTTGAAAATTATATATTTTGGGCAGAGTAGTTGCAAAGCAGGTCAAGACTCAAGGGTCTACTTTTTTATCTACAAAATGATTACTTTCCTATACCACTGTTATGTGTTTCACTTTTTATTACCTCTTAAGTGCAGCAGGCCTTCCCACAGCCCAATATACCTGATTTCACTCCTCTAAAATAGGCAATAAATGTATCTTTAATTTTATTTACTTCTATTGTGCCTCAAAGAATGTTCTGCTTGCATTTGACATTCAGAAAATATTATTTTGGTTTTCTTTTGTCAAGTAGTTATTTTCTCAATGCTCATCTCTATGTCTTTATGAAAATGGACAGTCTTTCAAACACAAAAGTTAACTGAAATCCTTCAATGTTGCTATTGGATACATCTCACAATATTATTCACAGGCAAAAGGGTCACTGAAAAGTTCTTCTGGTTCTCCCAGAATAAGGTGGTCTTTCTTCTCTTAGTCTTTTTCCGTGCTTCCAAGTAAATCTCTAAAAGGACCCAAGACTACTGCTTCTTGTAAGATTGTTTGCACCACAGCCCTACCATGGAGTTAAAGGTCACAGCTTACACGAAATCAGTCACATACAGTAATGAATTCAGTTTTAGCCTCAAATCTAAAGATCAACATAGGTCAACATCCAAAGTTCCTGACATAAGATATATAGAACCATCCACTGCTCACCCACCTCGTTGTAGAAATAGTATGGGGTATTATCAAGCAGAATGATGGAATCATGCAAAACTATACTTGGACTCTAGTTTTTCCTATTACCTGGGAAACTTAAATATTCAATCTCCTAGTGCTTCAGTTTCCTCATCTGAAGATGCTAATAACACAAACTACCTCAGAAGATATTCATATTATGTGTCATTGTATGTAAAGCATCCAGAAAATAGTAAGAGTTCAATAAACGGCAGTCATCAACCACTTTTTTTTTAAACGTAACTTCAAGAGATGGAAAAAGTAATCAAAAGTCGGCCTGCAAATCCCAGCTCTCAAGTGCTAAGGCAGAATCCTTTAAAGCTAACAGCAACAGATTTCTGCTCTCTTTGGAACATGGTCCTTCTGTTCAGCTGTCTCATGGAGGAGTACCATGCGTGGCTATGCTATACTTAACCAAGTGAAAACATAAAGTGATGTTCAAAACTGGTCATAACTGGCCTATATATAGCCTTTGCCAGAAGGTCCCCAAAGTACTTAATTGAATGTCTTCTCAAATACTGCATACATCCATAATATTATGTTGACACTGAGCATGTCTCTCAAAGTGCTTTAACAAATAGAATTTCAATCAACATTCCCTAAATATGCCTTCAGTTTTGTAAAGTTAAGGCATGAATTGGTAGGAGAGAGTAAGTCCTGACTTCTCTCTTGTAATCATTGTGCTTTTATTAATAAAAGATTCAGTCGTCTGTCAGAAAATCAGTATGTATATACAGAGAACATTATAATGCATGCTAAGTATCAGAATATGAACCTAAAATCACAATACTGTCCCTGTTTATAATTTTTAGTTTGGCTAAAATTAGAAATATTGGTATAAACATTGATTTATGTAAGAAATTTGCCTGAAAACATTTGGGTAGTCTCAAATGTCTTTGAAAAATATCTCTAGTAATTCAGAATATCTAATGTCTAGTAATAAGAGACATAGATGAAAATGGTCCATGCACTTTCCAGGTATAATGAAATCATTCATATTTCTAATCAAATTATTTTTCTATACATTTAAGTGTCTCCACCTATCCTAAGCTGATGGTTTTGCACAGGCACTAACAATGAACTCAAAAATTCTCTATCTTGAACAAATAACTTAAAAGGAATATTATACTAAAAGCAATAACACCAATTTCAACTAAAGAGGTCAGTAATAATTTCATGAGAGTAGGGTCCTCTTATTAGAGAGACTCCTTTGGCATTGTTGTTTAGCTCTTAGAGGTGCTTTATCCAAACTATGAAATCATAATAGATAACATTGAATAAATTGTTAGACTTTATTCAGTGCTTACTATATGGTAGGCACTGTGAAAAACAGTTTGCATTAATTATTTTATTGCATTTCTCCAGAAATCCCTATAAGGTAAACTAGTGTTCCTATTTTAAATGAAGAAATAAGGCCAGAGAGTGGTTAAGTGACTTGCTAAATGTTGCACACCTCGTAAATATTGGAAGTAGCATGATGAAGCTCTCGGAATTGTGATCCCAGTGCTTTTACTTTAGGGTGCTGTACTCAAAACTTCTTTTATCAACAAAGCATACTTACCTACAGCTTACTTATGATTCCCTTAAAAACACAGTTGGTACATAAGCAAGTTTATGCTGAGAGATGCTAAGATTACACAGCTTACAGAGTTGGGACACAAGTCCAACTTTTGCTTCAAGTCACTCATTATTATTACAGACTTAAATCCACATTGGAAATAGATGCGTACATACCTTAGGGATGATTATAAACTAATCATGTCCTAATAAATCCAGAACCAACTACATTTCAGGACTTCCATGGTTACTCCCTTCCTAGCTGAAAGCATCATTTCTTGCCTGAAATTGCTTGTCCTGGTTTCTTTGCAGTGGCAGTTCTTTGTGATCACAGATCTTTCTGACAAGCTGGTATAAGAAATAAAATTTGCATTCCAGGAAAACAAATGTGCACCTTCACATTTCACAAACAGACATGTGCACAATTTCGCATGAAATTATATGGATCCTCCCAAGCTGACTCCCTCCAAATTTTGAACCACTGCTCTAGAGTCTGTTAGGTAGAGAGAAGTTAAATTGTGTCACTCCTGTTCTAAAATCCCTCCAATAATTTCACACTTCACTCAGAAAAGAATCCAAAACGAGACACCACATTATATAACTTCAGGGTAGCTCCAGACCTCATTTCCTTATCGCTTTATAACTTCCCTTTTACCACCTCGATCCAGTCACAAAGGCTTTGTTGTTCATACATGCCAAGTGGACTTCTGCCTAGGGTACTGTTCTTACCATCCCCTTTACCTGGAAGGCTTTTCCTCCAGGTATCCACAAAGCCTGCTCCTTTACTTCATTCACTTCCACAATGCCATCTAATCACAGAGGTCCTGCGTCACCCTCTGTTCTCTTACCCTGATTTGTTTTTCATCTTAGCAATCATAACCATTTTTCGAATCACTTGTTTGTTGGATACCTATCTCCAAACACCAGGTGTACTCAGTTCTATGAGTGCATAAAATTTGTTGTGTGTGCTGCTGTAATCCCAAAGACTAGATCATGATTGGCACACAGTGGGTTTGGATGAAAGAATGAATTACATAAAGGACTTAATAAATAAGCTTGGAACAAAATATAAAACTGAAAACCTTCACAAATTAACACCTTTTTAAAAATTCAATTATATTTATTTTTCTCAGAGCTGTTTCAGAATTAGCTCACATGCAACACAGCGATGTTAGCTTCATTATTTTATAGTCACTTTGGACTTTTTTTAAATGCAAGATGTGTCTGTCTAGATTGATAACCATTTTATTCACCAAGATATGTTTTGTGTTGATTTTTTAACCCAAAATCTAATTGACCTTCAAAAGGGAAGATTGTATTTTGGATGCCAAGGTAAATAATGTTGTGTTTGTCAGACTGCAATCAATAGTCCACTCTGGAAATTCTTACATATGAAAAAATATTTTTAATCTTCAAATTCATTCGTTTGTCAGAAATCCAACATACTTTAGAAGAAAAAATAAAAAAAATTCTATTATTTCTATCATAAGTGATATTGAAGATGAGTTTAAAAGAGGGTATGAAGGGCATAAAATAAATACATTATGGAGTCAAGATAAACTTCATTAAATAATAACGTTGAATCAACTAACATATTTAAAGATCACTGATAGTACCCAAAGAAAATATTCAGGCTTCCTTTATGCTGAAGTCAATATGTGACTTCCTGGTTTATGTAAGTTCAACCAGCTTTTAGTTTTTTGGGCATTCCAACAAATGTGCATCAGTTGAGTGCAGTAGCTCATGCCTGTAATCCCAGCACTTTGAGAGCCGAGGTGGGTGTATCCTGAGGTCAGGAGATCGAGACCATCCTGGCCAACATGGTGAAACCCTGTCTCTACTAAAATACAAAAATTTAGCCAGGTGTGGTGGCAGGCGCCTGTAGTCCCAGATACTTGGGAGAGGAGGCTGAGGCAGGGGAGTCACTTGAACCCAGGAGGTGGAGGTTGCAGTGAACCGAAATCGCACCACTGCATTCCAGCCTGGCAACAGAGTGAGACTCCATCCCTCCCCTCAAAAAAGTGTATCAAT
This sequence comes from Alouatta palliata, assembly GCA_004027835.1. Lineage (NCBI taxonomy): Eukaryota > Metazoa > Chordata > Mammalia > Primates > Atelidae > Alouatta > Alouatta palliata. The sequence goes on from PVKV010026985.1 coordinate 8,626, forward strand.
ATCTGACAAATAATTCATGTAGTTAATATCTGCTTATCCATTCAACAAACTTTCATGAAACACTAGACGCATTACCAGCTGTTGGAGAGACAATGTTGAGCAAGAAATATATTTTTAGAGGGAGAAAGAGCCCGGGAAAGAAATAACTGCAGTTTAATGGATAATATATTCTGGGCGTGGAAAAGGCCACAAATAATAGAAACCCAGGTCTTCCAAGGAAGATTAAGAACACAGAGGTTTTTGAAGAAGGTGACATTTGAGCTGAGTTGTGAATGATGTCTAAAAAGTTACTAAAAATAGAAGAGGTCAGGGTAAGGAAACAGCTCTCAGGGCAATGGACATACTTGGAACATCTTGGAGTGGATGGAGAGTACCATGCATGGGTTAAGCACTGGAGTCAAGCCAAGATAAGTGGGTTCCTTATATGTAGTGTTACGAAAGTGATGAACAATCCAAGGAAGCAGGTGAATAACTGTTTCATAATTGTTTAACAAGCCTCTTTCTGGGATTGATGTGGAGGATAGAATAAGAATATAAGAAACATAATAGGTTATAAGATGATATATAGAATATAAGATGATAGAATATAAGAAACTATCCTATAACCTCCATAAATGAAGAGACTCAATTCTAAGTAGAACTGTAAGTAGAATTGTTTCTCTGTATTTATGGAGGATATAGGAGCTTCTTATATTCGATCCTAATTGAGGGCAGAATTGAGTCTCTGCATTTATGGATCTGCCATGTTGTATTTGTAATGGTTGATTTGTATTCCTAAACACAGGTTTTGTTAAGGAGCTAAGCATTTTTAGCCACATGTTCAGAGACCACCTTTACCGCCTCATTGGAACATTAGTTCCTAAAGATAGAGTACCTGTTTTTATTCACCTTTTTTTCCCCGGAAACTAACAGAGCTCCTAGAATAGTAGGTATTCAACACTTTTTGGATTGAATCAGACCATTGTGTGTGTGTGGTTTTTTTAAATGCAGTGAGCTCTCAGGCTCTGTTGTACAACATACTATTACACAGAGATGGAGGCATCTTTGAGCCTCTCACTGGTGTCCAGTGGCCCATCTTTATATGATGTGGCTCTGCTGGCATTCATGATTCCAAAAAACTTTGGAAACTGCAGATAAACCATTTCAAGCAATCTTGGTCTTGTTCTCACTCTTCAGCAGGTTAAAAACCAGAATAATTCAATTAAAAGGAGCTTTGAATTCCTATTTTATCTGACTCCCTTAATCTTCTAGCTTTACCAGGTTTGGTGAATAGAACAATGTGAACATACCTGACAAGATTTTCCTGAAAAAGCAGCTAGAGCCATTATTAGAAAAATGAATAAAGAAAATAATTATATGTGTCATAGGGTGCGTCTCCCAGCAGGTTACTCAACAGTGGAGATAATAAGTACTGCCACCCATTCTCTGCTAACCATACTCAACTCTATCTACATTCATTAAATTGATGGTTAATTTGTAATTGGTTTGGCAAACAAGAGAAGTTTAACTATCATGTATTATGCACATACTGGAAACCACTATAAATTATGTGCTAACAGCTTTATGCACATTAATTTGTTAATCCTTCAAACAAACCTGATAATTTTCAGCACCTACACAAATCCTCTATCTGTGCTTTTGAAAACCGTCACAATCACTTTCAAAGGCTTTTATGTCCTTGACTTCAAAGCATAGCAAATGTATGCTTTTGAGAACAAAAGCAAAGGGATATAGACTCAAATTATTTCTTTTTTTTTTTCAATTCTAAGAGGGTAAGTTGAGCAAGGTCACATAGGTAATAAGAAGGAAGACCAGGCTTTCAACCTAAGCCAGGCTGACTCCAAACCTTCCTGGTTCTAAAATTTTAATGTGTATTTGAATCACCTGGGGATCTTTTGAAAACATATCTTTTGATTCAGTAGGTTTAGGTGGGGCCTGAGATCCTAGGGAGCATACCTTGAGTATTTAGGCTCTCAACCAGCACACTGAACTGTGAGCATGGAAAACTTAGTCTGTGCCAGTGACTGTGGCAGATGTTTGACTGTTTGGTCTGCAAGTGCTGGAGCCAGATGTAACTTGTACATGTAATTTTCCATGTACTAACATTGCACATTTTATTTCTTGAATTGTCGAATTTTTAAAAACCAGGTCTTTTTGAGTCATTAAACTCCTAGCAAAGCATTTATGGTCTACTTACTCTTTCTCTTGGCTGGAAAGAAAATGCTTACACAGAAGACAAGAACTAAAGAAAAGATGATCAAAGGATCAGCAGAGATTGAGTCACTAAACCAATGTTAAGTTTTAACAAGGTCAAGGAAGACAAATGTCTCCCAACATTTTCGTCTTGCAGTTATTTCAACATGTCTAACTCCTCTGTGCCTCAAGACCCTTTTTGCTGTTCCTTTCAGGGATGTAGTTTCCCAAAATCACACTGCAGTTTCTTTCCTATTTTTCAGTTTTCAGCTCATATATCACCTCCTCAAAAATGACCATCTTACCTAAGATAGATCTCCAACATTTATTTCACCCTCCTAACTGTTCCAAAACTCCATAAATGCACACTCAATTCTACCTTATTCATCAATTTCAGTCACTTCCAGTGATTAGTAAAATGTGTGGATTATGGTACAGAGATTACAAATATTTATTAAATGTGTATGTGAAAGCTGAGCAGAATGAGACTAAGAAAATGTCTGTGGATTTGTTCATTAATAAACTGTTAGTGCCCTTAGATAACAGTGTTTTCAGTCAGGTGATGGAGGTGAAAGAAAACTTTGAAAGAAATTAATTTAGTCTAACTTTTCCAGAATATTGGTCAGTACAGGAAAAGAACATATTAAGAAGGAACTAGGAAGCAGGTAGTGGATGGCTTAGTTTTGGGGTCTTATATATTTGAATATTTCTATGTAGAAGAGAGGAAGGGAACAGCAGCATCAGCTAAACTGAAAACGCAAAGACAAAAAAATTAAAATCAAATTAGCAGAAAAACTAAATTTCTGCAATTTAAGTGAAAACCTAAACAAATGATGCAAAATAATCCTCTGCCCTCTTCAGTCACATAGAATACTGATTCACAAATGGGAAAAGCACAAATTGTGTTCAGACATTTAAATACTTTAAAACATTTAAAAACATAATTAAATAGACTCATATGATTACCAAGCTATAATTCACATTTTCTTTATTTACTGTCCTTGATTAAAAAAAAAAAAAAACTCAAGCTTTACCACACTAGAATCCACATAAGATGGAATTGTATATTGGGGAAGGTTTTTGAAAGAGAGATACTAGGTCCCTATGTCTTTAATGTATAATTTACTATCAGCCTGGTGGAGAATGGTGTGGAAACCCGAACATGTTGGCACTACCTCACCAGTGTCAGCATCCATGCTGATGATAATCCCAAATGACAGCTTTATGTGTTTTCCCTCATTGAAATACACTGCAGCCGTTCCTAATGGCTTTTGAATCACCTGATTTTAAAGCATCGTGAATATTTATTTTTGTGAAAAAAAGGAAAATGTAATTTAATCCCATTCAAATTTGAATAGAATAAAAAAATTCAAAAATAAATTTGGGTCTGTCATTGAATTTCTAGCCATGATAACATTTTTGCTATTATATCATTAAGTGTTTAAGATGTCCATACTATCTAAAAAAATAGCAGTTTTTAATTATTCATTTATAACTAAATGTGTTAAGTTTCTACCTCCACATAAATGGTAGATATCTTGAAGTGTGAGATTTTGCTCTCCAACTATGCATTGCATTCCCACAGAGTAGATCTGTAATCCATGTACTTTTTCTGTAAATTTTTTTAAATAAAAATTGAGGAATATAAAATTGATGATGGATACAATAATCAAGCAACTATGTAAATATTATAGCTAAACTTTAAGGCAGTTTTTAAAATTATGTACATGTTATAACTCATTTAATCTTCATAACAATAATATGTTTGTGAGTACTATTTTATCCCTGTTTTACAGATGAGAAAACTGACATGCAAAGACCTGAATAATCTCAAGTTCACTTAGTTAAGAAGTAAAACTAAGAATTCAGACTGAGGTACTCAGGCTTCAGAGCCTGCATTCCTGGCCATGTATCAGGGAAGCTTTTAATTCACATGGAACTAGCACTGTATAAACATGAGCTTTTAATTCTCCCCACAGTTTTATGAAATATGTGGTATTATCCCATTTTACAGTGAAAGAAACTGGAATTTATAGCCAGTCTTCATACAATCTGTAAGCATTGACTATTTAATCTGAGTCTCAATTTCCTCATTTGTAAAATGGAATAACACCAAATATCTCACAGAGTTTTGGGGAGAATTAAAAGAAAATGTATACCTAAAGTGTTTGGCAAGTAATAGGTCCTCCATAAATGGCCTTTTGCTGAAGGTGTTATCTAAACCCAAATGTTTCCCCTAAGAGTCTACACTGAAAATATTCAGTCTAAACCTACTTTATCAATATAATAACTTTGTTCAAAGAGAATACTAAAAAAGGAGAAAATGTATACAAATATTTGTGTTATGGATTTAAAGTTAAATTAACACCCCATTCCATGTCTCTTCACTGGATAGTTAGAATCTTCATCATTTGACAATGACAGACAAGATTATGCAAAATGTGTTTGATATCTAAATAAAATTTTTATGACCAAGAAAAGGGCAGCAGCTTCTTTTTATCTCTTAAGTTCCATGCAAAATGCATTATTACAGACACAAGTCTCAAAAAATAAGATACGGTACATGTTTACTTTGAAAATCACAGTATTAAACTACACCCTGCTTCTCTTTAAATTTTCATCAGTTTCATTAACTGTAAAATGGTTTTTGTTTTGACTGTAGCACTCTCATCTTGAGTTCATTAACATACTGCTTTTATTTCTTGCAAACTCATATCAAGCTGATTAAAGCAGGACATAAGTTCAACAGTGTGGAATAGAATTGACGTCATTTTGTCAGATGGTCTCATTGCCTGGAATCAGAAAACAGCCTGAGACACATATTCCAAATTTGGAACATTTTTCCTTAGTGAGTTTAAGAACTACACAATAATACACATACTCTTTTTAACAAGCTTACATTTTTTTTTCATTGGCTAAACTCTATTTAGAATGAGTAGTTGTTTCGGCCAAACCTCTTGTTTTGCCTTTCCCATCTGCCATTTCTCTTATGAAAATGAAGGAAAATACATACATCTATCTTTGGGGGTTATATTATCTCTTCTCATTCTAGAAAAATATTTTACTAGATTTCTAATTTTCTTTTTTCTTACTTTGTTCTAATAAAACCTTGAATGTTCTCTGCTGTTATGGCAAATACTATTTTTCTCATGATGAATCATCAGGTGGGTGTCATTCAAACTAGCACATAAGGATGCACAAAAGTTACCAAACAGATGCACATTCTTAAACATTTGATAAAGTATTTTATTGAAAATCTCTTCAATGAGGAAATTTCCAAATGTCACTGCAGAACTCAATGAATATACTCCAGTGGGAGAAGATTTGTTGTCAGTGAGAACTTGAGCCATGTTTCTTTAAAAAAAAAAAAAAGTGTACTTAGTGTATAAGGGATATTAAGTTCCTAAAATAGCCATAATCACAGATGAAGGAGAAGTGTCATGAGACCTAGGCAGAGGCTTATCTAGGCTTTAGGATTCCAAAGGTTTTACAATTTAATATATAATTACTAGGCTCCTCCTAAGGTCTTGAAAGAGTCCAGTAAAAGTTACAGGTCCTGAAGTGGAGGATTCATTAGTTTCACAGTGATTCTACTTCCTCACCTTGTGTAGACAGAGGTGGGTGAGGTGTTTTGCTATATAGATTAATATCCCAAATTCCGATTTCTGATTTTCAAATATTTCTACCACCTCATACTCGAAAATTAAAACTGTGTAAATATTGATAAGCATTAAAATTTCAGACTATAATATTTTCATAGAACTATATATCCAGAAGGACTCCAACCTCCAGATGCAGAACAATAATATATTTATTTATTGTCTATTTATTTTTATATTTATTTATTTTTACCCAAGTGGTAGTGTTAAACACCATTGCATTATTTCATTTAATAATGGTAATGTTAGACTCCACTGCATTATTTCATTTAATTCTCTTGATTTTTCTATTGTTAAGAAATTGAGTCTTAAACCCTTCAGATAATTTGCGTAAGGTCATCAGCGATTCAGTGCAAATTCTGCCAGGCTGATGTCATCCTGTCTCTGGCTCAAAATACAACACTGTTTCTGCTATATAGAGAGAATAAGAAAAGCAGAACTTGCTAGACATTCCTGTTTGTGTGGTAGCTCAAACCATATGTAGCAATACTGCACGTCTTAAGACTGTTAGAACAAAATCCATGGCATTAATGGCTATACAGTTACCAAATAATGTATCCTGAAAGGAACTCCACCAACTGAGAATTCACTGTGAAAAGCAAGGAATATGCATCTAGATAAGTGAGATGATGAATCCTCAAATATAATCCTAGAGAGCTAATCCTTGGACAGAAAGTAGATTATCTGTCAAACTGAACAACTCATACATGAACGTAAGTGAATTCTTGTAGCATGGGATACGGTCAGCTTCTCTAGAAATCCATCTTACAGGACTTTCGGAAGTGTTCAGATCTTCTAGTCTCTGATTTCCCCCTAACTCTGCCCCAAGTTATTGATGGCAATGTGGTATAATAAATAAGCCCTATCTGGTGACCCATTTTTGTTGACCTGATGGAGTGGTTCACTAGAAGTGTTGGTGTTTCCTTACTATTCACAACTGAATCTGATGAAGGCAAATAATACGAAACTGCTCATTTCCTTGGGCTGAAACAATAGTGCTGCTACAATATAAACAGCCTCTGGGTTCCTAATTCTATCATTGTGCTTTCCAAGTCATATTATAGTTTATGTTGATATAACAGTTATGATCTCCCACTGGAATATAGGCACACTGAAGTAAGGAATCATATTCTATTCACTTTATTGTTCCTAAGCCCTAGTCTGGTGCCATACCTATACTATATAACCAATACATGTTTGTTGAGAAAATGAACAATATGTTACTTTTGTTCATTCATACTCTGTCATTCAATGTTTAAGCCTCTCATAATCTTACGAATAATTTTGTAAGAACACCTGTGACATTTTTCTATGCTGAGTGTGACACTCAATGTGCCTGTCTATACCTTCAAGCCTCAATTTTGTAAAGCATGTTCTTCCCAATATAAAATGCCCCTATAAAAACTCCTAATTGCAGCACATCTCAAGTCTCCCTTTTTCTCCTTCCAACCTGCCCATCAAGGATGAATCTGAATATCATGAGAGGGCAGCAGGAAGAGATTGCCTTGGGGTCGGGAACATTGCCTGGCAGCAGGATGTCCAAGGCTCCATAAACCGATATCCTTACTAATAAATAAGCTCAGTCTGCAGGTTTCAGAGTATAGGAAAACACCACTGAGGCATAGAGGCAGGATGTGAATCTCTATACTTTGAACAATGGGCTTCTTTCAGTGGGCTAAAGTTTGTGAAAAATGGGATAAACTCAGAGGGACAGAGGATCTGGAGAAAGAAAGTAGTGGAATACTGTGCTAACCCCTAAAGAAGTGGGAGGAAATGTGGCTTTGTAAATAGGCAATGAACAGAGGGGACAATAATTTTGAGAAACCTAATAGAAAAGGCATAGATTGTCTTGAAGAAACTGTTGGTAGAAATACAGATGTTACAGATTGCTGATGAGGGCTCAGAAGGAAGTTAGGAGCATGGTAGTGAAGACCTGTATCATCTTGTAGAACACCTAAATCATTACAAACAAACTGCTCGTAGAAATATGGATGTTAAAAGTGCTGGTGATGAGGGCTCAGAAGGACATGAGGACCATGAAAGGCAGTCGTTGTCATATAGTGGCAGAAAACTTACCTGAATTGTATTCTACAGCTAGGAGGAAAGCTAAATGTGCAAGCAATGAACTTGGATATTTAGCTGAGAAGATTTCTGTTTTAGTCCATTCTCATACTGCTATAAAGAAGTGCCCAGACTGGATAACTAATAAAAGAAAGAGGCTTAATTGACTCATGGTTCATCATGCCTGGGGAGGTCTCAGGAAACTTACAGTCATGGCAGAAGGCAAAGGGGAAGACAGGCAGATCTCACATGGTGGCAGGTGAGCAGAGAGAGAGAAGGAGGAACTGCCAAACACTTATAAAACCACCAGATCTTGTGAGAACTCACCCACTTTCATGAGAACAGCATTGGGGAACCACCCCCATAATCCAATTACCTCCCACCAGGCCCCTTCCTGGACTCATAGGGTTTACAATTCAACATGAGATTTAGGTGCGAGCACAGAGCCAAACCATATCAATTTCCAAGCTAAGTGTTGGAGGTGGGGCCTGGTTTCTCCTTGCTGCTTATAGTAAAATGCGAGAAGAAAGAGATAAATCGAAGGAAAACTATTCAGCAAAAGGGAAACAGGACTTGATGATTTCAAAAATTCTCAGCTTATTCAAATTGCAAAACAAACTAAATTAGGAAATTAACTGTCAGGAAAGTGGGAAGGCCAAGGGTGTGGCTGGACAACCTTTTGCCAGAGCCTCTGACAACCAGAAGGTTAGATTATTTATTCACACACAGGCCTTTTTGAGTATATTACATGTATGACTCATGATCACCTTAGCTATCTTAGCAGAAGTCAGAAATAGAGATGGGATTTTTCAGGAAAGATTTGTGTAGGAGTCCCTTGTCTAACAGAGTAAATTCTTATGAAATATGCAAGAGACCTACATGGTTTTTAAGAATTTTATACCAGCAACAACATTGCTGGCTTGCACCGAAAGAGACAGATAGAGGACAAAAAGAAAGAAGGGAGGGGTGACCCTGAGCAGGGAGGCTTGGGCCCACAGGATGGAGCCTGGAGCCACCAAGGTTGAATCTAAGGCAATAAAAACTAATGGAGTTTGCCCAGTATACTTGGACTTCTATGTTTCTTAGGGACAGTGACTCCTTGTTTCCTTCAATCTCTTCCTTTTTGAACTGTAATATCAATAAAGTTTATCTGATACATGCTCCACCATTATATTTTGGGAGCACATAACTCATGTTTTAGATTCATAGGTCCATATGTAGAGCTTTTACCCCAGACAGATTATACTCACAGTCTTACCCATGTCTCATTTTCATAATTAGATTATAAACTTCTGAGAGGATGAGATCTAGAAATGGTTTTGGATTTGAGTTGTTACCAAAATGGGTTGGGACTTTTGGGGAACTTGAGATGAGGTGAATGTATTTTGCTTTTGGGATGGACACGAATCTTTGGGAGCCAGAGATCCAACTATGGTTGGACGTCAGTATTTTAACTCCAAAGACATCAATATTTTAATTCCCAGAACCTGTGAATATGGTATTTTACATGGAAAATAAAATTTGCAGATTTGATTAATTTGATATTGAAATGGGGAGATTATTCTGGATTATATAGTGGGCTCAGTGTAATCACAATGATCTTTATAAGAGAGGGACAGGAGAGTGAGAATCAGAGTGATACACCATGAAAAAGTCTCAATCCACTATTGTGGCTTTGAATATCGAAGGTGATCCCCAGCCAAGGAAGGTGAGAAGCCTCTAGAAGCAGACCTTGAGAAGGAACACATCCCTAACAACACCTTGGTTTTAGCCCCATAAAACCCAGTTTCAGACTTCTAACCTCCAGAAATGTAAGATAAAGTCGTGCTGTTTTAAGTCACACAATTTTTGATAATTCGTTACAGAAGCCATAGAAAATGAATGTAGGTGGAAATTGGAATTATATGAACCCCAGAAGCTTATTTTCCAGATTTCAGAATTGTCAAAGAGGAATGAGGGTGACCAGAAAAGACATGACACTCGCCCTCAGACAATAGTATATTAGTCAGTCATAAGGTTTGCTTATTGAAAGATGATTATGTTAATACCAATGAATAATATGGTTCATTATCTGAAATGTAGATAATGAAATTTTTTTTGGAATTAGTGCTGGATATGAATTTCAGTTTTACCTTGTTCTTGGAAAAATAAAGTTAATTTTTCTTTTTTTATCCTAAGTTTGTTCATTTGTAAAATGAGCATTCAAATACCTACTTTATAGCATCAAAGTGTGGACTGACTGAGAAAATGCTGCAGATTTATTTAGCATGTGCCTGGTTCATGGAAAGCACTATTTGAATCATGTTTTTTATTTATTCATTCAGCAAATGTACTGAGGATATATTATGTGCCAGGCACTGTTTTACATGCCGAGGAAAAAGTAGCCTTCAAATAGTTAAAAATCCCTGCCATTGTGAAACTTATATTCTATTGGAAAGGTTATGTATTAAACAAGATAATTAAACAAAAGTATTTTGTGTATTGGCTGAAAATACATGTGCAGGAGAAACAAAGGAAAAGGAACCCTGATGATAGATGGAAACATGTTTGTTTGCAGATGGCAATAGTCTAGTACTGAGGGAAATGCCGATGATGCAAGAGAAAGAAAGGAGTTAGACCCTCGTTTTAGGTGAGGGGGACTATGATCTACCACATAAGCACAGGGACTGATCTCAGATAGCTAACATCCATGGCTCATCTGTAGTTAGGCGACAAGGTGAAGGGCATGGGACAGAAGCAGATGGGTAGGTGTATGTGGTCTGGGACCACATGCAAGTTCTCTTTTAATGTATTCTATTTCCTAGGTGAACATTTTGCTAGATCATCAGCTAAGACTTAAAGTTGGTGTTCAGTTTTGGAAGAATGAGATAAAGGAGTCATCCAGAAGACAGGGATGGTGCCTAGTCTAGAGACAGGAAAAAAAGGTCGTCAGTCAATATAATCAGGCCCATTTTGTAATCATGAATTTAAAGTAAGATCAGTCCACATTGTTATTTTTTTTCTCCAGCTACTTTTGGCTACATGGATGTACATATGGAATAGGGAGATATATTGATTAACCAGGGTTATACTCTAGCCAAAGTAATTCAAAAAATAAAGAGACTGGTAAGAGAGCTGGCAATGTATGTGAAGGAGTGCTCACAATGTCTGGGCATAGAATTTAAGCTGCGCATAAAAGGAAGTGAGAACATGTATGAGATAAGACACAAGAGAAGCTGGTAGGACCAATCAATTGTTGGTCCTGCAGGGGTCAAAAGGCACCAGAAGGAACAAACTGAAACAGTATAAGGCACATGGGGTGTGGTATGTTTGCATTAGAAATGCACTTATTGATAATCACAGTCAAGAGTATGATCCTAGTTATGAGTGGTAGAGGTAGGGAAGATGACAAGGTCCAGATAATGAGAGGCCAGGACATTGGAAGGATCATCTACATGGATTTAAAGAAGAGTTTGGAGTCTCATTAAAGAAGGGCTTATCATTAAAGGCATTTAGTTTTTGTTTTCTGTTTTGTTTTTTGATAAAAGCATCGAACACTGTATGGCAAAGTGTGACTGAGTTACCTTTCACACTTTCCATCTGTAACTATTATAGCCCCAAAACCAAAGGACAGTTTTGTATTTATGTACCTTATATTGTGGAAGTGACTTTTAGATGATGCCATTAATAATAAAGGCATCACCCTTGAATTTAAAAGCTCTTTCTAGATATTTAAGTCCCCAGAGCTTTGCACAAGGCCTGGAAACAAATAGTTGTTCAATAAATACATGCTACCTTAAAATATCTGTATATGACATTTGAAGTCATAACTTTAGCTCATGTTGTCTAATGTTAACTACATCTTAAGAAAGTCAGCTCTAGGACCTTGATTTAACATTACTCATTTGCAGAATACAATGTACATAATTAATATCTCCCTGTTCCTTGTATTTTAAGCAGCCAGAGTTGTGAATAATATATTATCTAGCTACAGTAGCCATTAGCCAGTCTTATGAGATAAAAGATCACAAAATTTAGACATGCCATATTTCAGCAAGCATAGATCACTAATACTTAATTGGAGAAACATTTTTCTTACCTTAAATAAATTGGATAGCTATCCACGCTTCATAAAATACATCTGAATATACCCTCCCAGAACCATGCAATATTTAAAAAATATGATACATCTTGTGAAAATGAAAATACCCAAACTTGTATAAGGATACAAATAAATATTGAGGAATAAGGGAGACCATCTTTTATATTATATTATTCTAATTTTTGAATGGAATATACCCAACAGTCTTTATAAAAATTTTCAATAAGTTATCGAAGTTCAAAGAGAAACTTTATCTGCAAAAGAAAAAAGTTACAGCTATATTTTATCTGAAAAAGGAATTAAATCTAACTCAGCTTTGGGGCACTCACTTCTATTACATGTCTACGTTTTATGGCATATCCACCTGGACCAGCTGTCTTTCCACACTGAAAAATCGCCACTTTTTATTCTGTAACTAGTGAAAAGCTATTTATTCTTTGTCATTCTTTCCTAGATAATGGAATGGTAAGGAAAATTATATATAGCAAACCCATGCTTGTGGTTGCCTTTTATGAAAAGACAATGGAAATGCCAGTGTTTTCACACAGGTAGATACAACAGTATTGGAAAGGGGCTATTTCTTAATCTGGATGGTGGGTACATATGTTTTATTATTATACTTAAAAATGTGTTATTTATTATAAATATTTTTAAATATGTGAAATGTTTAATAACAAAAAATTGTGAAAAACAGATAATCTAGATATAACACTATTTGTCATAGATCATAGAGGAACAATGTCAATCAAAATAGCACATATCCTTATTTTTACTAGCATGTAGTAAGATGTCTCTCTTGTCTGTTCCAATCTTTCAGACAAATATAGTCACATGCTGCTTTGCTTTTAAATCAACTGATATCAAAAAGCACTGTTGTAGCCTTCAGGAATGGACATGGATTCCCCTACCCTGTCCTTTTTCCACAGGAAATGCTCTGTCTAGTCTCTCCATCCTTACCACTGTAAGTTAAAACTAGGTGGTTGATGTGATTAGGCTTTGTGTCCCCACCCAAATCTCATCTTGACTTGTAATCCCTATAATTTCCAGAATCCTCAAGTGTTAAAGAAGAGATCAGGTGGAGATAATTGCATCATGAGGGCACTTTCCCCCAGTCTGTTCTCATGATGGTAAGTGAGTTCTCATGAGATCTGATGGTTTTATAAGGAGCTCTTCCCCCTCAGTTCAGCACTTCTCTATCCTGCCGCCTTGTGAAGAAGGCACTTTGCTTCCCCTTCACCTTCTGCCGTGATTGTAAGTTTCCTGAGGCCTCCGCAGCCATGCTGAACTGCTTGCTTCAGACCGACCTCTTTCCTTTATAAATTACCCAGTCTCAGATAGCTATTTATGGCAGTGTGAAAATGGACTAATACAGTGGTGAAGAATTTGGCACAGCCTTCATTAATATAATAAGCATTTGTCGAACACCTTCTATTGGTAGGACACTATAAGTTTTGAGATCCCTTGTATGTAAATAATCCACTTTGAGTTTTACAGTATATAATCTCTTTTAGTCATCAACTGGTCCCCATAGAGCAAGAGGACAATTGAAATATATCCTGAGAACAGTTAATGAAAAGAAACAAGTACAGGGTTGGCATGATTGTCTCAAATAAGTCATTTCCTTTGTGGGGCAAACACTTAATTTCTAAAGAATGGTCTGCACATTGCATATTCTTCTTAATCAATGTAAATAATAATTCTTTCCCAGTAATGGAAAAATCCAGATCTCTCAGAAGATCTCAGCACTCTATCAATGCCAGTTCTTTTGAATTGACCACCTGAGAAGCAGACACTGGCTTCCTGGTCAGGTATCACAGTGTTTATCAGCCCCTAATATAAAGTAAAGGCCCAAAGGACAGCTGTTATGCTGTGCTCATTCATGCCCTAAAGGGACACAATGCCATTAGTCTATGAGGTGGGCAAAGGTTTGAACGGCAAGGCTTGGAACAGAAAAGAAATAAAGATTTCACCTCCCATGCAGATACCCTCTAAGTAGGCTTTTCTGAAGAAAAGTGCTGGCCCTGTAGGCATTTAAGTATGTCTGCCCACAGTCACTCCTCTGTGGTCAATGTAACTTAAGAAAGTGTCAAAGTCAAGGCAGTCACTTAGCCTGGGATAAGCAATATCAGGCACTTCTACATAAGGAGAAATTATTTCTCTGCTCCTCCACTTTAGGGCATTGAATGACTGTAAATGTTCATCTGTTGCCCTTTCACTTCAATAAACAATTTTTGTGTTTCCATCTTGTAAGGAGTCGTTCAATGTGTAAAACCATTGTGATGTTTTACATTCATCAGTCAAATACCATTAACTGCTGCTACCTAAATATGACTTATCAGAGCAGGAGAGTCCATTATATCTTTTATGTTAAGCAGAAAATGAGTTTCTCCACCCAAAAATCCACTTCTTTTCTGAATACCCAGACATATCATACAAAGACTGATAGAGTAGGGGCAGTAGGATGAGTAGGAATTTTTGAGGCAAGTGAAGACAGGGAGACATAAAGAGGCTGGAAATACCTCTTTTGGCTGTTACAACCATCACTCCACTCCTTCCTTTCAGTAATTGTTTCAACACAGAGGTGTCTTGGTTGCTGGACGCAACCCTGATTTGTGACACAGGGATGGCACACAGCATATCTTCCCTCAATGGTCCCATGGACACAACACCAGATTGCCATGCATATTGATTTTTCTCTCATCCCATCGAGACATCACAGCTGCCCCCTCAGCACGTAGGTGGAGGCGAAACCTCACTCCTGAGCAGGACAAATGTATGTTCACAGCCCTGCTCTTGGAACAACTCCCATGCTGCTCTGAGCGTTTTCCATTTGCTCCTTCTGGGGTTGAGAAAATGAGAGCAAAATCCTTAGAGGACCTTAGATCGGTCTGAAAAATAAAAAAAACAGTTGGGCTAAAACCAGCTCAATAATTTCTCCATGCTTTGTGCTCTCCCCCTATGAAACTATAGTTACAGAAGACAAAGGCTGAAAAATAGAAAATTGAATTTGGCCCTGATGTTTAAAAAAGGTGGAAGTATCTGAATATAAGTGGTAAACCATTATGATCTTTTGGTGAGGTGATTAAATTATCTGGAACTGCTTACATGATTAGTGTTCTATCATATTGGATATGGTTCTGTGGTTACATGCCTGGCACATGTGTGCTCTGGCATTTCTGTCTAAACTGCAATTTCTCTGTCTGTATTTGAAGATCAAAATCAGAAGCACAGGCAGGGAATATGGTGGCAAACAGTACTAACTGGACAAATGTTTTAACATATGCAGGGCCACAAAGTCACAATGATGCTTGCAACATAGACTATTAGCCAAATATCCTGAAATTAGGTTTGGGTAGTTGTACCCTGATTAGAAGGGATCTTGAGAGGCCACCTAATTCTTCTTCTCACTCTGCTTTCCTGATTAGTCCCCAAACATACCTGATATGGTTTGTCTCTGTGTCTCCACTGAAATTTCATCTTGTGGGGGAACCCAATGGAAAGTGGTTGAATTATGGGGATGGGTTTTTTCCGTCCTGTTCTTGTAATAGTGAATGGGTCTCACGTGATCTGATGGTCTTAAAAAATGGGAATTTGCCTGCACAAGCTCTCTCTCTGACTGCCACCATCCAAGTAAGATGTGACTTACTCCTCCTTGCCTTCTGCCATGATTATGAGGCTTCCCCAGCCACATGGAACTCTGAGTTCTCCATTCAACCTCTTTCCTTTGTAAATTGCCCAGTCTTGGGTTTGTCTTTATCAGCAGTGTGAAAACAAACTAATACAATACCCATTAAGAAAATTGTTCATCTAATCAAACACAACTCTCTTGGCATATCTTGGGGTTTAATCTGTCGATCAATCGCATGTAAGTGAAGTAAATGACTACCTGTTGGGGCTTCAGGGGAGCTTCTGTGCATTGCCTCCACTCACCATTTCACATACACACAGATATACCTGTGTGCATACATAGAGGCACACAGAGGCAATCTTATTAGGTTGTTAGCATATGAAACCCATGTGGCAACAGTAATAGGCTCTACTTCCCATTCCAAGGCTTAACCTCCAAATACTCCGAGAAAGGCAAATTTACATGGACTGATTCAAGTTTCATTCACAAGAATGGTTTTTATAGGAAGAAGGAGCTAATATATTTACGGAATAAAGATAAAATGTAACAGAGAAGATAAAAGTTGACTATTTCCCCGTTTTGTAGGATATATTCATCTCAAAGAAATTATGATTAAGTCACATATTTGGATTTGGTTTATGTCATTTAATAAAATATACTGCTTGTGAGGATTATGGGACATCGTTGATGTCTAAGTGTTCATTTTTTATTGACTTTATGTCCTTTAAATTGATTTTGTCCAAAGCAAAAACTTGAATATATTTTGTTTTATTAAAAATTTAAAAGCAATTCAGTTTAAGGTTTATGTGAATGTATATTCTGAAATTCTATAAAACACCTTGTGGGGATAGTTCTGTAGGTTATGCTCTCAGATTTTGGTACTGCATTCCCTTGTTGAAGTTTAGTTCAACAGCTATAATCTATTACAAAGGCTAACATTTTGCTTTGTTAATTATCACCAAATCTTCTTATTTCTCTTTGAGCTTCTGCACTCACTGAGTCAGGAAAGAGTAATGGAAGGGAAGGAAATGTCTTTGTGTAGCACTGAACAGAACCCATTTTAAGAAAATTTCGCTAAATAAGGTATTTTGGGGAGATGAGTGCTTTTACTAATTTATTCAGAGCTACCTTTACCATTCTCAAACATTTTTGTTCAACTTATCTGTGAATGCTTAAAAAGACTAGCACAAAGTATATTCCCACAGTTAGCTAAGACCTTACAGGCTTAACTACAAAAGAACCATGGAGATTTTCTTAATAAGACACTTCCCATTTGAGCCACAGGTTCACAGGATTTACCAAATAAATAAATAAATAAATAACAAAACAAAAAACAAAACAAAACACTGAATATCTTAAAACAAAACACTGAATATCTTAAAACCATGAATTGACCTGAAGGCTTTGGGCTTTCCTTTTCAAGATGGGACTTTTTAAACTTTTTTATTCAGACACACTGGTGGAAAAACATCTTTATGAAAGAATGATTAGTTAATCTGTTGGGGGCAAGAGAATGGAGGTTAAAATGCTTGGTGCTAAGTTTTTATTCTTTGTTTGTTTTAAAATTCATGGAAGCTCTAAATCCTCTCACGGTCTATAAATAATCCTAGTAAAGAATGCCAAGGGTAGAAATGGATTTCTCTACATGGAAGCTGGATGGCATTTGATCTCTTTAAATATACAATGATCTCACACCTCTTTCAAAGGTATATCTAATTCTGTACATCTTTTGCAACTGTGTCTCCCGAAAATGGCCAGTAAAATATCTAGAGATGCATTCATTTAATCTTATTTTGAAGCATAATGAATATATCATTGAAAAATAAATATAATAGCCAATATTGTTATGTTGCTTTCTACGTATAAAGCCATGTTCATTATTTCATTTAATCTTCAGAACACTAACGATCTAGGTTTTATTATTTTTTTCATCTTACTAAGTAACTCGAAGGATGGAGATAACTTATCCAAAGTCACAGGACTTAAGAGAAGTCCAGGCTGTGATTCACACAGTCTAACTCCAAATCAGAAACACAGCCAAAGATATAAACACAGGACCAAATGGCCCACATTTTTGTACAGCTAGACAATCTAGTTTGTTCTCTAATAAACAGAATATATTAAAAGTTTAATGAATTATGACATATATGTGTAATATGTATATATGTATGTGTATGTGTGTGTGTGTGTGTGTGTGTGTGTGTGTGTGTGTGTGTCAGGTTACACCAGAAATAAAAGTTTCTGAATTTAAAATTGTATTCAGAAACCTGATAGACTTAAGTGATTATGACGTTTTATCTTCTGTTAGCTGATTTTTTTTTATTTGCAGCAATCTATAGTACTTGAAGATGACTTCAAATCTAAGTGTTTCGTGACAGGAAGGAAAGAACAGGTTTTTATAAAGAGACTATTAGAATATATTAGTGTGCTCAATGATTTAACAGGACGTTTAACTAGTAGTATCATGGCACAATTTGCACAAATCTCATACAAGTTTAACTAATTTGTCTCCATAGTCAATTCATTACCTTGATATTAATGTAACATTACATTTAACTTGAGCTACTCTCTGTTTGTCTTTTCTCTAAAATGCCAACTTCTGGTCTCGTTTACCTATTAGTATGTGAACTCTGCTTAGGTGATCAGAAAACTACACCTTAAACTTCATATGGAACCAAAAGAGAGCCCGCATAGCCAAGTCAATTCTAAGCAAAAAGAACAAAGCTGGAGGCATTACACTACCGGACTTCAAACTATACTACAAAGCTACAGTAATCAAAACAGCATGGTACTGGTACCAAAACAGAGATATAGACCAATGGAACAGAACAGAGGCCTCCGAGGCAACACA
>PVKV010026986.1:0-29967 GCA_004027835.1 Alouatta palliata
TAATTTCTTCCTGTCAATAACTATGAATAGTTTGAGATTTGATAAATTAGACTGCTACAGGTGTATAGGTGACCCTTCTCTTGGGGTCATAGATGAATGACGGTTTATTACTCATAGCAACAGCAGTAGCCAGAATATCAGCATTTTTTCCTTTTCTTTTAACTTTTTTTTTTTTTTTTTGAGACAGAGTTTTGCTCTGTCAACCCATGCTGGGGTGCAATGGTGCAATCTCGGCTCACTGCAACCTCCACCTCGTGGGTTCAAGCGATTCTTCTGCCTCAGCCTCCTTTGTAGCTGGGATTACAGGCACCCTCCACCACACCCAGCTAATTTTTGTAGTTTTAGTAGAGGCGGAGTTTTATGTTGGCCAGGCTGGTCTCGAACTCCTGACCTCAGGTGATCTGCCTGCCTCAGCCTCCCAAAATGCTGGGATTATAGGTGTGAGCCACCGTCCCTGGCCAGAGATATTATTTTTATTATACTGAATACATGGTAAGCATGTATGCACTTTGCTGTGAATGTAGATAGTATCTATCTTCCAAAGTTCACTATACAAATATCTTCAAAGAGGTGCCCTGAACAGGTTAGTGCCTTGCCCTCATGACATGTGTAACTCTGAGATATGCATGCAGAATTGTCCTTTTGCTGGTTCTCTGCTGTTCTTCTCTACTCTTAGTCTGGCTTGTGTTGGGCAGGTAAGTGAACAAGGCACTGAAGGTAGGGCAGATACATTTGGCAGTTCCTACCCTCTGGTGTAGGAGAGACAGTCTGGTAGAGGACACAGACATACCGCAAATATAACACAGCAAGCCCTGAGCAGTAAGACATGTGAATCCCACTAGCGCTGCTCTCACCAAGAACAGTTTCTTCCTTTTTTTTTTTTTTTTTTTTTTTAAAGACGGGCTTTCACCATGTTGGTCAGGCTGGTCTTGAACTCCTGACCTCAGGTGATCTGCCCGCCTTGGCCTCCAAAATGCTTGGATTACAGGTGTGAGCCACCACATCCGGCCCTCTTTTTTTTTTTTTTTTTTTGAGACATGGTCTTACTCTGTTGCCCAGATTGGAGTGCAGTAGCATGATCTCAGCTGACTGTAATGACTGCCTCTCAGGTTCAAGCAAAACTCCTGCCTCAGTCTCCCGAGTAGCTGGCAATACAGGCATGTGCCACCAAGCCTGGGTAATTTTTGTGTTTGTATTTTTAGTAGAGGCAGGGTTTCACCGTGTTGGCCAGGCTGGTCTTGAACTCCTGGCTCAGCCTCCCAAAGTGCTAGGATTACAGGCCTGAGCCCCCACACCCAGCCCAGTGTCCTCTTACTAGATGTCTCAGGCTTTGATACTATTGACTGATCCTTCCTTTTGAAACTCTCAACCTTCCTTGTCACTGTGACCCATTTCTTCTAGGTTTTTCTCTAATCTCTTGCCTACTTTTTGGCTTTATTTGCCTCCTTTTTTTTGGCAAGAGTCTCACTCTGTCGCCCAGGCAGTGATTCAATCTTGGCTCCCTGCAACCTCCACCTCCCAGGTTGAAGCAATTCTCCTGTCTAAGCCTCCAGAGTAGCTGTTACTGTAGGTGTGCACCACCATGCCCAGCTAATTTTTGTGCTTTTAGTAGAGACAGGATTTCACCACATTGGCCAGCCAGGCTGGTCTTGAACTGCTCACCTTGTGATCCACCTGCCTCGGCTTCCCAAAGTGCTGGGATTACAGGCGTGAGCCACCATGTCCAGCCTTGAAAGTTCGAGTTTTAGTAAGGGTCTTGCAAGATTGGGTGTCTGGTATAATTTATTTCCTAGCATACAAGTCCCTCCCCCCGTTCCTCATTGGTTGTAACTATGAGGTTACTATCTTCTCTGATGTCACCCAAGTTTCATTATCACGCTTATACCCTGTCCCCTTCGATAAGTTTCAATTTCCCAATTATGAAACTTTTTCCCTTTTATGGGCTGACCCCTCCTCTACATTCTGTTCGCTTATTGTGACCTTCTAGATGCATGAGCTGTGTGTTTAGTCACATTTGCAGGCTGGCTGCCAGTACTTAGATTTATTATTCCTTGAAAACGGGCCATTTACAACATTTTCTCACTTAAGTATGCAGAGAAGTTTTGTCTCTACCTCAATGAATGGGAAGCTACCGAAGCTTAAACCAGAGGAATCTATTGTCCTGCTTGGTTAAACACAGCACTGGCCGGGTGTGGTGGCTCCCACCTGTAATCCCAACATTTTGGAAGGCTGAGGTTGGAGGATCGCTTGAGCCCAGGAGTTCAAGCCCAGACTGGGAGACAGAGGGAGACCCAGTCCCCAAAAATAAACACAGCAATGCCATGTAGCATAAAATCTCCCCGGTTTTGGGGGAAGAAATCCAAAAGACATGTCTGGAATTTTGATCACAGGATACAATTGAATAGGGTGTGCTGTGCAGATATCATACTCTTTGGCTTTGAATTGTCGCCTTCACGTTCGCGCTTTAGTTTTTCTCAAGGGGTTCCCGGCTTCGGATCATCAGCCCCAACCGAGGTGTGTCCCTGACAGTTTCTGGCGCTCTGGCGCGCTTTCTAGTCGTCAGTGTTACGTGTAGAGAAAGTGGGGCAGGGTTAGAAAGTAACTGGCGAGTGATTGGCTGTTTTACCACCATATGTTAATTCGCATGAGGGACTAAAGTAACTTCGAAATTTTGAGCTTCTTTTAAAGGCTTTGTCTAGCTTTGGTAATAGAGAGACGGTTTTTAGCAAAACACATATCAGCGTTTTGTAGAGAAACTGGTGTTACGAAAAAGTCACCATTAGCAAAATGTGTGTGAGTTTCTTCCACGTCGGGAAGGCATGTGTGGTGAGGTTAAGACTATACTTTCAGGGATCATTTCTATAGTGTGTTACTAGAGAAGTTTCTCTGAACGTGTAGAGCACCGGAAGCCACGAGGAGGAGGTGCAGTGTTCTCTCCTGAGCGTGAAGTTGGCTCTTGATGTTGCTTTGGTGCGACTGTCATTTGCCGTTGATGATCGTTCTTGTCTTCCTTTGGAAGAGCAAGAGGGTGAGGACACAGTCTGAGTGGTTTCCGTTTTCAGTTATGTTTAAAAACAGTTTTCTTGTGCTTTGACAATATGTGTTTCGTGATATTTCTGGGTGTTTCGGTTTGTGTGAATAGAGAGTTTTATTTCAAAAAGAGTTGGGTTTTAGGTGTTTGTTTTTGAATGCAGTCATTTTCCTGTGGTGTGCAGTGTTGTTTTGCTCTTTTGAGTAGTTCGGGTCGATGATTTTTCTAGATTTGCTGAAGAGGAGGTTTTGTACGTTGGCCTGGGTTGGTGTTATCTGTTGGTGTCAGCTGATTCACCCGCCTCAGATTGTCATAGTTGTGGGATTATAGGCATAAACTGTTTATATATCTTGGTGGTTTTCAGTGTTTTGGAGAACTAGTTTTTCTTTGATTAGGATAGGCATGTTTGACGTCTCCTTTTCCTTTTTTTCTTACTTGGTTTTTTGGTTGTTACTCCTTTGTGTTTTTGTTTGCCTCCAGTCTCTTCTAATTATTCATGGCATCATTATTTGAGTGTACTGGAAATTGGTGTGTTTTGTATATGTAGTTTTCCTTTGTTGAATTAATCTTTATACTTCATCTTTTAGTTGATGATTTGTATACCAGTGAGTTCTTTTTATGTTACAGCCTTTCTCCCAACACACACATTACCGTTAGTCCCTCTCATCCCTTCACATGACTGAGAACATTTTAATCCATGTTATAGTGTGCCAAAGTATGGTGAAATAAATGCTTTCTGTAAATATTTTCGATGAGTAAACAAACACAGGTTGCCTTCCAGTATATGTATGAGCAACTAATGAAGGTCTTTTTAAAAAATTTTTTAAAACAAGCTCACAGCAATGTATGAAAGTACCCTATATAGACATTTATTCCCTCCCCTCCCCCACCCCATTCCATCTCAGGAAAATTATTGATATTTGCATTGATTCTGGTATTTCCTTTGCAGGAATTTATGTTGATGCAGTTAACTCCCGGGGGCAAACACCACTTTTTGTTGCGGCATTATTGGGCCTTATGAAATTAGTTGATGTTCTGGTGGATTATGGATCAGATCCAAATTAGTAAGTAGAATAAGTTGGTGTCTAGAAAACAGGGGTTGTGCTGTATCTGTGCGGGTGTGTAGAAACTAATTTGAAAAACATTAAAAGAAAAGAACCTTTGTTAATTTATATCAATGATACAGAGTTCTGTACATGTTGAAACATAATTTTAACTGCTAATAAAATTTTTCTAAGCAGTTATACTGGACTCAATGAAATGTGATTGTGATTAGTCATTAGTATGTTACTTAGTCATTAATAGCGCTGTTTGCATATTTCTGCTCCAGATTGTAATTTCTATTATGTACCGTACTCAGGCAGTTTGACATATCCACAACCAAGTTAGTTCTTCACCAATTAAATATACTTGGTATCATTTTGTCAGAAAGAGTGACTTCTGGGCCAGGTGTGGTGGCCCATGCCTGTAATCCCAACACTTTGGGAGGCCGAGGCGGGCGGATCACTTGAGGTCAGGAGTTCGAGACTAGCCTGACCAACATGGTGAAACCCCCTCTCTACTAAAATTACAACAAATTAGCCGGGTGTGGTGGCGCATGCCTGTAATCCCAGCTACTTGGGAGGCTGAGACGGAATTGCTTGAACCCGGGAGGTGGAGGTTGCCGTGAGCTGAGATGGTGCCATCGTACTCCAGCCTGGGCAACAAGAGTGATACTCTGTCTCAAAAATAAAAATAAAAAAAAGAAAGTGACTTTTGCCTGACTCTCATTGCTGTAAAAGAATTGGAGTTTAACTATTGGTCTAAATTTTAATATGGAACAGCAACACAATGTAGTGACAGGTGAACAGCTGCTTTTTTTCTTTTCTTTTCTTTTCTTTCTTTTTTTTTTTGAGACAGGGTCCTCAGAGCCCAAAATCATTGATGCTGCTTTGCAGGCATGCAGACGGTTAAATGATTTTGCTAGTACAGTTCGCATCCTAGAGGCTGTTAAGGACAAAGCAGGACCTAATAAGGAAATCTACCCCTATGTCATCCAGAAACTTAGACCAACTTTAAATGAACTGGGAATCTCCACTCCAGAGGAACTGAGCCTTGGCAAAGTGTAAACCCCATGGATGGGCTTCCCAAGGATTTATTGATATTGCTACTTGAGTGTAAACAGTCACCTGGAAATACTGATGATAACATATTACCTTATTTGAATAAGTTTTCCTTTATTGAGTACCAAGCCATGTAATGGTAACCTGTACCTTAATAAAAGGGAAATGAGTTTGAACTAAAAGAAAAAGAGAGAGAGAGACAGGGTCCTACTCAGCTCAGGCTGGAGTGCAGTGGCATGATCTCAGCTCAGTACAGCCTCTGCCACCCTGGTTCAAGCAACTCTCTTGCCTCAGCCTCTGGAGCAGCTGGGATTATAAGTGTGTATCACCATGCCTGGCTAATTTTTTGTATTTTTAGTAGAGACAGTGTTTCCCCATGTTGGCCGGGCTGGTCTCAAACTCCTGGCCTCTAGTGATCCATCCGCCTTGGCCTCCCAAAGTGCTGGGATTACAGGTGTGAGCTACTGCACTTGGACAAACATCTCATTTTGTAAAGTGCTTTGGCTTTTCCTAGGGCCTTCCCAAACACTAGCTTACTTGACACCTTCTTGACACAGTAAGAAGGTGGGTGGTGGTTATCTTTTCAGTTCCCATTGAACAGAACCAGAAACTGGGGTTTTGCAATGGGGTTTCTCCATCTTGGTCAGGCTGGTCTCGAACTCCAACCTCAGGTGATCTACCCACCTCAGCCTCCCAAAGTGCTGGGATTATAGGTGTGAGCCATCCCAACCAGCCTTTTTTTCTTTTTTTGAGATATTCTTGCTCTGTCACCTAGGCTGGAGTACAGTGGCACAATCTTGGCTCCCTGCAATCTCTGCCTCCCAGGTGCAAGCAATTCTCCTGCCTCAGTCTCCCAAGTAGCTGAGATTACAGGCGCCCACCACCATGCCTGGCAAATTTTTATATTTTTAGTAGAGTCGGGGTCTTACCATCTTGGCCAGGCTGGTCTCAAACTCCTGACCTCATGATCTGCCCACCTTGGCCTTCCAAACCCTGTAAACCCTGTAAACCCAACACTTTGGTAGGCCAAGGCGAGTGGATCACCTGAGGTCAGGAGTTAGAGACCAAGCTGGCCAACATGGTGAAACCCTATCTCTACTAAAATTACAAAACTTAGCCAGGCATGGTGGTGGACACCTGTTGTCCCAGCCACTCTGGGGTCTGAAGCAGGGGAATCGCTTGAACCCGTGAGGCAGAGGTTGCAGTGAGCTGAGATCGCGCCCCTGTACTCCAGCCTGGGCAACAGAGCGAGACTCTGTCTCAAAAAAAAAAAAAGAAAAAAAAAAGGAAGAAAGGTCACACACAGGGGCCTCACAAATTATGTTGTTATATTCCCCATTCCCCATTCTTGTAGAATGGGAGCGCTGTGTTGCACACTGAGTCTGGCTCTGTGGAATGCAGGAGCATTGCCATGGACACCCATTGTACCCATCTCCCTCCCCAGCCGCTGCTTTGATGGGAGCACCCCTGTCCACGCAGCAGCATTTTCAGGCAATCAGTGGATCCTCAGCAAATTGCTGGATGCAGGAGGTGACCTGCGACTCCACGATAAGAGGGGTCAAAACCCGCAGACTTGGGCCTTGACAGCAGGAAAGGAGCATAGCACCCAGGTAAGGGTGGGCCCCACTCAGCATCCACGCCCAGCAGAAGAGCACTGGGCTGAGAGTCGGGCTCCCAGCGGTCAGCACACAGCGTGCAGTGGCCTTAGCATTGGCACTGTACTCTCAGGCCTACATCTAAGCAGGTTAGCCAACTGCGAAACTTCCAGGAAGTCTAGTGAACCTTTCTAGTCATCCATTCTGTGGGAAGGGCAAACAACTGTAATTTTGTCTGACCCATTTAATTAGCACTTACCATGACTCAGATGTTCTAAATGTTTTTTATATATTAACTTCCCTAATCTTCACAACAGCTTCTCAGGTAAGTACTATTATTGTCCTTATTTTATAGGTGGGGAAACTGAGGCCCACTGGCATTAAGTAACTTGGCTTGGCAGGGGTTAGTTTTTTTTTTTTTTTTTTTTTTTTTTTTAGGGGAAGGAGCCTCACTCTATTGCCCTGGCTGGAGTGCAGTGATGCGATCTTGGCTCACTGTAACCTCCGCCTCCTGGGTTCACGCCATTCTCCTGCCTCAGGCTCCTGAGTAGCTGGGATTATAGGCTTGCACCAACACGCCCAGCTAACTTGTATTTTTAGTAGAGATGGGGTTTCTCCATGTTGGCCAGGCTGGTCTCGAACTCCTGACTTGTGATCTGCCTCCCTCAGCCTCCCAAAGTGCTGGGATTACAGAAGTGAGCCACCATGCCCAGCTGGTGTGATGTGTTTTAATGAAGAAAAAATAACATAAATGTAAGACACAAAGGACAGGTACAGTGCAGGTCCCAGCTATTAGGCCTTGGACCAGCAATTTTATTTCTCTTTGCCTCAGTTTCCTCATCTGTTGAAGGAGGGAGTTGGAGGAAATTGTTGCCCCAAATTCTCTCCCTGAAAACATTCCAGAAATGTTTAGAAAATCACCCAGGCCCTTTCCTTTCAAGAAGTGTTTCTGTTGGGGGCTCTCTGCTCCTTGGACCATTTATCTTCACATCCAAGCTTCCATTCCATTGAAAAGTGATGTGCCTGCATTGGGTGTCCCTGCGACATTTTGCAGAGATAGTGGAGTTCATGCAGCGCTGCGCCTCACACATGCAGGCCATCATCCAGGGCTTCTCTTATGACCTCCTAAAGAAGATAGACTCCCCGCAGAAGCTTGTCTACAGCCCGCCCTGGTTTGGGGGACTTGTGCAGAGGTGAGTACTGCCTTGAGCAGAGTGGGATGTTCTCCATCACCCAGCCTTCCTCGTGGGAGCCCTGCAGCGTGGGCTGCCTTGCTTCCTCCACATTGGTGCCCTCTGGCATTCAGCCCAGAGGAGTGTACTTGGAAAGAAAAGACTTGGCCTTGATGAAGGAAGACCAGAGGATCACCTTTGGCCCTCTCTCCTCTCTCCTGGAGAAGGTGTGAGAGAAATGAGTGTGGGCTCTGGTGGGAACCACCCTGTGGTTAGCAGAAAGGTTCCATCTTAGGTCAGCAGAAAACCCTTACCCAGCAAGGCACCTGGTTGGCTTTTTTGTCATGTCCTGAACCATGGAAAGAGTGTATTCCTTTATTACAAAGGTTGCAAAAGACCACAAGTGCTTAACTTACAGGTTCTTGGGCTATTTTCAGCTGATACAAGAGACTTGCTGCCAGCTGGTGGGCAGCCCCCTACCTCTCCCATCACAGCTGCAGGAGGTGGGCCCTATGCTTCCCTCCATACTCAGGGCTAAGCTTGGCAGGGAGAAATCATTTTAACTTCTCTGGGATTGGTTGACGTAGAGTTTGTATGTAGAGAATCCCTCCCGTTTTGCTTTTCTCTGACGGCATGTCTTTCTGTGAGCAGGGTAGCTGGGCTCACCACACTCTTGCAGGCTTCCTTGTCCTGTCATTCATGCACTTCGAGTCCTGGTTTTCCTCTGATGATTTGATGCTTCCAGCTTCTCAGGCGAGATGAGTTAATGATTCCCAGTTACTCCTAACTGCTGTGCTGCCTGCCACCCTGGCCAGTTTTGGTTCTGTACTCTGCACCCAGAATGACCTTGTAAAAATGGAAATCAGGTGGCTGGGTGCAGTGGCTCACACCTGTAATTACTTTGGGAGGCTGAGGCGGGTAGATCACCTGAAATCAGGAGTTCGAGACCAGCCTGGCCAACATAACTCCATCTCTACTAAAATTACAAAAATTAGCCAAGTGTGGTGGTACGCACCTGTAATCCCAGCTACTCTGGAGGCTGAGGCAGGAGAATCGCTTGAACTCTGGAGGCGGAGTTTGCAGTGAGCTGAGATCACGTCACTGCACTCCAGCCTGGGCGACAGAGCGAGACTCCATCTCCAAAAAAAAACAAAAACAAAAACAAAAATTAGCTGAGTGTGGTGGTGTGCGTCTCATAGTCCCAGCTACTCAGGAGGCTAAGCTGAGAGGATCGCTTAAACCCGGGAGGTGGAAGTTGCAGCGAGCTGAGATTGTGCAACTGCACTCCAGACTGGGGGACAGAGTGAGATCCTGTCTCAAAAAATAAAAATAAAATAATAAAAATAGAATAATAGAAATCAGGTTGTACGACTCTGCTAAAACCCTTAAGGACGTTCCCCATGGCTATTAGGATAAGCTCCCAAATCTCTTATCTGGCCTTGGAGGCCCTGCCTCATCCAAGCCCTCCCACCCCTCCCCACTTCATCTCCTGCCTCTGCCCCTGGTGCTTGCATGGAGACCCGTCCTTCCAAGTTGAGCGAATTGTCACAGCTTGCAATTATTATGTTGGTATACATTCTTCTCTGGTTTTCCAATTAAATTGTCAATTCCAAGAGGGCAAGGACTGTCTGTCCTATTCATCAGGACTAACCCTTAGCCGCTTGGTGCATGGTAGGGCTCTGTACAAGAAGAGGAGACTCATGAGTGAGCCTAAAAAGAAAACCCAAGTGTAAGGGTAGATGAGCTTTTACCATCTAAGTTACTCATCTAGATACAGCGTCTAGTTTAGAATTAGAGGAAACATTCTTCTGGGGTTAATGAAATGCTGAGATGGGAATACATTTCTTTCCCCCAACTTTTCTTTTTCTTTTTCTTTTTTTTGAGATGGAGTCTTACTCTGTTGCCCAGGTAGGAGTGCAGTAGTGCAGTCTCAGCTCACTGCAACTTCTGTCTCCCGGATTCAAGCAGTTCTCCAATTCTCCTGCCTCAGCCTCCTGAGTAGCTGGGATTATAGGCACCCACCACCACACCTGGCTAATTTTATACGTTTAGTAGAGATGGAGTTTCACCATGTTGGCCAGGCTGGTCTGGAATTCCTGACCTCAGGTGATCCGCCCACCTCCAGCAGTGATGGAATTACAGATGTGAACCACCATGTCTGACCCCCCTCCTCTTAATGTAAAAAAGCCACACAAATTCTTGAAATTAGAGTTAGCCTCTGAAATTTGTGTGGTGCCATGTCAGATAAGATTCCTCACACGTGTGTGTTTGCACAGAGCTTGGACTGGGGAAAGAAGAAAAGCACTGAGTTGAGAACCAATGGTTGTAGATGACTGGAGTTAGGTTTTTGCTTCGGTCAACCCAGCTGAGTTTAGTTATATAGATGTGTGCTGAGAAATTTAGGTAAGAGAGCAGGAAATGTTGGTCTGAACTGCAGTTGTCGTCCAGGTCACTGTTAGAGAATACTCAGCTCTTTGGCTGCAATAGAACTCTCCCCTCCAAAGAGCCACGTATGCCAAGAGGCCCGAGAGTGGAAGGCAGGAGACCTTGTCAGTGGTAACCCCCAGTTCCACTGCTGCTGGAGGCTGACACGCTCACTGTCAGCACAAGGTCTATTCCTCTGGGCAGGAAATGGTCCACTGTCTCCTAGATGTTTTGAGGCCTAAGCACATAGGACTTATTTTAAGAAGAGACTGATGATTTAGTGTAGAAAAGTGGCTTTTTTCTTATGATCTGTCTACTCAAGTGAGAGTGACCATATAGCTGATTATCTGTTGACTGTTTTGCAAGTAAAAGGGAAACTATCAATAATGGTGCTAAGGTTTTTTTTTTTGCCCGAGTCATGGCTGCTGGAGTCGCCTTCGGTACGAGCCAGCTCTTCGCCCTTTGCTGCCGTCTGACGATTTCTGTCTCCAGAAAGAAAAATGGCATCGTTGCAGTTGATCCACAACCGAGTGTGGTGACTCGGGTGGTCAACCTGCCCTTGGTGAGCTCCACATATGACCTCACGTCCTCAGCCTATGTCATTGCAAAGGACCAGTATCCCTACTTGAAGTCTGTGTGTGAGATGGCAGAGAAGGGTGTGAAGACCATCACCTCGGTGGCCCTGACCAGTGCTCTGCCCATCATCCAGAAGCTACAGCCGCAAATTGCAGTTGCCAATACCTATGCCTGTAAGGGGCTAGATAGGATGGAGGAGAGACTGCCTATTCTGAATCAGCCATCAACTCAGGTTGTTTGCCAGTGCCAAAGGTGCTGTGACTGGAGCAAAAGATGCCGTGACGACTACTGTGACTGGGGCCAAGGATTCCGTGGCCAGCACGATCACAGGGGTGATGGACAAGACCAAAGGGGCAGTGACTGGCAGTGTGGAGAAGACCAAGTCTGTGGTCAGTGGCAGCATTAACACAGTCTTGGGGAGTCGGATGATGCAGCTCGTGAACAGTGGTGTAGAAAATGCACTCACCAAATCAGAGCTGTTGGTAGAGCAGTACCTTCCTCTCACTGAAGAAGAACTAGAAAAAGAAGCAAAAAAAGTTGAAGGATTTGATATGGTTCGGAAGCCAACTTATTATGTTAGACAGGGATCCCTGTCTACCAAGCTTCGCTCCCGGGCCTGCCAGCAGGCTCTCAGCAGGGTTAAAGAAGCTAAGCAAAAAAGCCAAGAGACCATTTCTCAGCTCCATTCTACTGTTCAGCTGGTTGAATTTGCCAGGAAGAATGTGCATAATGCCAATCAGAAAATTCAGGATGCTCAGGATAAACTCAGCCTCTCATGGGTGGAGTGGAAAAGGAGCATTGGGTGTGATGATACTGATTAGTCCCACTATGCTGAGCACATCAAGTCATGTACTCTTGTTATTGCCCGCAACCTGACTCAGCAGCTCCAGACCACGTGCCACACCCTCCTGTCCAACATCCAAGGCTTACCACAGAACATCCAAGATCAGGCCAAGCACATAGGGGTGATGGCCGGCGACATCTACTCAGTGTTCCGCAATGCTGCCTCCTTTAAGGAAGTATCTGACAGCCTCCTCACTTCTAGCAAGGGGCAGCTGCAGAAAATGAAGAAATCTTTAGATGATGTGACGGATTATTTTATGAACAACACGCCCCTCAACTGGCTGGTAGGTCCCTTTTATTCTCAGATGACTGAGTCTCAGAACGCTCAGGACCAAGGTGCAGAGATGGACAAGAGCAGCCAGGAGGCCCAGGAATCTGAGCACAAAACTCATTAAACTTGCCCCTGTCACCAGTGCATGATGTGGCCAGCCAGATGACACCTTTTGTTATGTTGAAATTAATGTGCTAGACAACACTAAATTGGGAAGCAAGTAGCTAGTAAAAAGGCCCTCAATTATAGGTATTTCCAGCTGAATTAAGAGCTTTAACGTTTCTGGCATTAGCAGATGATTTCTGTTTACTTGGTAAGAAAGGAATGATAGGCTTGTCAAAGCCTAGCCAGAACTCACAAAAAATTCAAGTGCACTTATGTTCTCATTCTGTGGCCAGTGTGTTGCCTCTGTTACTGTTTGTGTTGAATAAAAACATCTTCATGTGGGCTGGGGTAGAAACTGGTGTCTGTTCTGGTATGACCTGAGCAGGCCTCTTTACTGGTTTATCTCATGATAATTGCTTGTACAACTTGATTTTAGTTTTTTATTTCTCAAATAGGAAAACTACTTTGAATTCAATAAAAGTCACTGCAGGATAAAAAATAATTATAATAATGGTGCTAAGACAGTAGGTGTAAATTGGGATTCTTAGTTTATCTCAGTCTGAACTTCAAAGTCTTCTCAATAGCATAGTAGATTACAGCAGGGATGGGACATCCTGACACTGATGAGTTGCTGAGGAAATAGAGTAGAATTAAAGTATTTACAACTGTTCACTAATAGTGGCATGTGGGGCCTCACAGACCTGATGTAGGCTGGCCCTGAATATGCACGGTCCCCCAGCTCCTTTGCTATTTGCCAAGAAAAAGAGTGTCTCTGTTGGCGGTAGGATGTTTTTCCCTTCAGTTTTTGCTGAAGCGACTCATCTGGCAAGCATTAACTGAGCACCTACTGCATGGCACCATGCCAGGTTCTGGGAGCCAAAGAAATAAGAGGCATTACCCCTTCTTCCAAGACTCCTTCAGTGAATGGGGGCCCTGATGTGCAGGTGGTGGTTTGCGTGTGGAATGTGGGAAGAATAGTAGCTGGCATGAGCAACATCAGAGTCTGGTCGCTGCTGTGTTTTATGACCTCAGGTGTGGGGGGCCTTTGGCCAAGCCTCAGATGATAAAAGTTGCCATTTACCAGAAATCACATGGACTTTCCCAAGCGTAAACAACTTGCAGCTGCCTCTGTCTTTCCCGGCCACAGGCGCCACGGGCGCTTGCGGCTCCTCCCTCACCTCCCAGTTACTTGCAGCTGCCTTTATAAGCTGCTTTCCCCTGTTGAATAAATGAGACTTGATCAGAGTCCTGTCTTGTCTCCATTCTTTGCGCCTCCTGTCCCTCTTTCATCCTCACTCCCTCTCCCTCGTCCCTGTTGTTGTCCTGCAGGTCGGGACAGAGTGGCGCCCAACGTGGCGGCGAGGATACGAGGGGTCCAGTGAGGGACGTCGTCAGAAGCGGCCAAATCAGAAAATAGTCCAGAAAGGAGACGATGCGGGAGCCTGCCGCGATCTCAAGGTCTGGTAAGTGGACGACGATATGGGACAGGAAATCAGTCAGCATGAAATGTTCATAGAAGGGCTTAGTAAAGCTTTAAAGGCGCGAGGAGTAAAGGTTAAGGTTAAGCAATTATGTAAATACTTTGATTACATAAAGGACCTTTGTCCCTCGTTCCCACAAGAAGGGACCATTGATGAAAAAAGATGGAAAAGAGTGGGGGATGCTCTCACAGATTTTTATAAGACCTTCGGGCCGAAAAAGGTCCCCGTAACTGCTTTCTTTTACTGGAATCTGATAGATGAAATTATCTCCCAGAGACATTCAGATCCACTTATTGCTAATGTTATCACACAGAGAGAAAACTGTTTGCAGGGCCCTGACGGCACGGCCGCCGCAGGCCCTCAAGAAAATTTAAAGTCTAAGAATCTAGATAAAAAGGATGTTACAGACAATTCAGAGGAAATTAATCTAATGTCCTTTGATAGTGATTCTGAAAAGGAGGAGACTAGGGAAGCGACCGTTAAGGCCCGTTCCATGTTCAACTGTTTTCGGGAAATTGCTACAATATTAGCTGCCTGAGCCAACCTTTAATGAACAATTCTTTTGATATAGACCTAGGAAGCATACAAGAATCCTGCAATTGCTCAAAATTCATCAGTTACTCTCAGGAAATCTTCTCTCCAAAAGGGCAGGTCCTTGTATGCGGGAATAGCCTTGCTTACACCTATCTCCCAACTAATTGGAGTGGTATCTGCCTAGTTGCCTATCTATTGCCAGAGGCTAGTGTCCTCCCGGGAGATGCGGCTGTGCCCGTTCCCAGCTTTGACTTTGTGGCTGGGCGAAGCAAAAGAGCCTTACAGTTCCAAAACAACCCTCTGCTTGTAATCCTTCGGGAAATATGGCGTCTACCGCTTTCCCTGTCACCGAGACTGTAGATCAACAAAATACTGCTTGGAGACATCATACAGGTTTTGATTTTAAAATCATTAAGGAACTAAAAACTGCAGTAGCTCAATATGGGGCCACTGCCCCTACACCTCTGCTATCATAGAATCAGTCGCAGATAATTGGCTTACCCCAGGAGACTGGTGAACCCTATCTCGAGCCACTCTCTCTGGTGGGGATTATTTGTTATGGAAATCTGAGTTTTATGAATGTTGTAAAGAGACAGCCCGCCATAACGCCCAGGCCAATAATAATTGGACTTATGACATGTTGGCCGGGGAAGGAGACTACTCCACTAGTGACATGCAAATGCACTGTGATGCAGGTCTTCTTGCCCAAATTCAATCTGCGGGAATGAAAGCTTGGCGCAAGTTTCCCACTAAAGGGGATGTGAGCGCATCTCTAACAACCATTAAACAGGGCCCAGATGAACCTTTTTCAGAATTTGTTCGTCGCCTTTTAACGGCAGTAGGACGAATCTTTGGCAGTGCCGAAACAGGAACTGATTTTGTTAAGCAACTGGCGTTTGAAAACATTAATGCCGCCCTAGGGGTAACGGCCGGAATTAGGCACAGGCACTGCTGGGTTGGGCTGCTCTTTACATAGCTATCAGGCACTCTCTCGACAACTTATTAATGATGTAGAAATGCTTGCTGGAACCATAACTATTGTTCAAAATCTAATAGATTCTCTTGCAGAAGTGGTTCTTCAAAATCGACATGGTTTGGATCTTCTGGCTGCTGAAAAAGGAGGCATATGCCTAGCATTGGGAGAAAAGTGCTGTTTTTATGTTAACCAGTCTGGAATTGTTAATGACAAAATAAAAATCCTGCAAGAAGACTTGGCTAAAAGAAGAAAGGCACTTGCTGAAAATCCGCTTTGGGGGGAATGGAACGGCCTTCTACCTTACATTCTTCCCCTCCTTGGCCCCTTACTTGGTTTCATCCTTGTTATATCCGTTGGTCCAGTCGTGGTTAACAAAATCATTGCTTTTGTAAAAACGCAGATCGAGGCTGTCAAAATGCAACCCTTACAGGTCCACTATCATAGATTAGAGATGGCTGAATGCAAACTAGAGGACAAAAAGAACGATGTGAGTGTTGCCACCACATACCGCCTCTAGTCCTGGTGAGCTGAACCGGTTAGCCAATGATGGGCAACTGGAACACATGCATTAGGTACCACCACCTAAGACAGGGAAGGGGACAAAAATAGCCCCTCTCCCTAAGACGGGTAAGGAAAGCAGTACCATTGTATGGGTGAGTTCCTGACCTAAGACAGGCACGGTTCCCTCAGGATCAGCTGTTTTCTATGCCATACTTAATTAAAAAGTAAAGTAAAAAGGGGGACCTGTGGGGGGCCTTTGGCCAAGCCTCAGATGATAAAAGTTGCCATTTACCAGAAATCACATGGACTTTCCCAACTGTAAACAACTTGCAGCTGCCTCTGTCTTTCCCGGCCACTGGTGCCACGGGCGCTTGCTGCTCCTCCCTCACCTCCCAGTTACTTGCAGCTGCCTTTATAAACTGCTTTCCCCGGCTGAAAAAACGAGACTTGATCAGAGTCCTGTCTTGTCTCCATTCTTTGCGCCTTCTGTCCCTCTTTCATCCTCACTCCCTCTCCCTCGTCCCAGTTGTTGTCCTGCAGGTTGGGACACTCAGGCCAGCAGGTTTCCTGTTCCTGGGCTTCATTTTTGTCTCTCTAATGAAAAAACTGGACAAGATTTGCTTTATGATTATTTCCAACTCTGATCATCTGTATTTGTTATCTATTGCTGCATAATAGATAGTCCCACTGTGCTGAGCACATCGAGTCATGTACTCTTGTTATTGCCTGCAACCTGACTCAGCAGCTCTCTGAGTGTCTCTGTTGGCGGTAGGATGACCTACCCCCAAACAGCAGCCTCAAACAATAAACATTTTTACCTCACACAATTTCTGTGGGTCAGGAATCAGGGAACGGTTTAACTAGGTTGTTCTGGCTCGGGGTTTCTAATGAAGTGGCAGTCAAGATGTCAGTTAGGGCTGTGTTAATCTGAAGGCTTGACTGAGGATGGACGATCCAGTTCCAAGACAGCTCGTTCACGTGACTGGGAAATTAGTGATGGGCATTGAGCCTTTCCCTAGGGCTGCTTGAATGTCCTCATGTTATGGCAGCTGGCAGAGCAAATGATCCAAGAGAAATCAGGGCAGAAGCCCTGTTAGATTTGGCCTCAAAGTGACATACCATCACTGTTTTGTACTATTAACAGTCAAAAATGATTATCAGGTCAGCCCTTTCTGACCCGTGAGGGGCTACACGAAGTTATGCATACTGGTAAGAGAATCATAGAAGCCCTCTCAGAGGCTGACTCTTACATCATCTCTAGTTGTATAATAAAAAGTCTAGCAGTAAAGACAAAATCAACTACACCTTCTGAAGACTTGGTTCGGCATAAACTTCTGGTTATGAGTGGTTAATTCTGAGTTTTTTCCCTCTTTTAAATATTTCTAGAAACCCTAATGGCTCTCCTAACCGACTGCTTAAAGCTGGAGTCATTTCTGCTCAAAATATCTACAGCTTTGGCTTTGGAAAGGTAAGAGGTTGCCACTAACAGCCAGTGTTTGCAGGACTAACTGGACAATCATCGGGCCCATCTCCCACCTTTGTCCAACTCCTCCTTCCTTATCCTCACCAAAGTGGTGTTCTTTTCTTTTTTTGTCCCTGTTGAGGGAAAAGTATCTCTTAGTGTTCCTGTCCTTACTAACAAATTGTGAAAACCCCAGATAATTGCCTTGGATGACCCTGGGCTAGATTTGAGTTTAGAAAATTATCTTTTAATTAATTAATTAATTAAAATTTTTTTTTTTTTTTTTTTTTTAGATAGAGTCTTGCTCTGTTGCCCAGGCTAGAGTGTAATGGTGCAGTCTTGGCTCACTGCAACCTCTGCCTACTGGGTTCAGGCAATTCTTGTGCCTCCGTCTCCCAAGGAGCTGGGATCACAAGTGCCCACTACCACACCTGTTACTTGTGTTTTTAGTAGAGATGGGATTTCGCCATGTTGCCCAGGCAGATCTCAAACTCCTGGACTCAAGCAATTCAACCACCTTGACCTCTCAAAGTACTGAGATTACAGGAGTGAGCCACCTCACCCAGTCCTACTCTCCATTCTGTTTGTTGTGCTGAGGCAGCCTGGAGGGGAGAGGGAGGAGGAATATCAGATTTGGCCACACACAATCCTAGGTGCTGTGGAGGCCACAGTAGGCTTCTCAGTCCCAGTCATGGCACTTGAGGCATCTGACTTCTTTCTGAGCTTCAGTTTCTTCAGGGAAAAGAATACAAAGGAAAGAATAATAGAATCTTGAAAGATTTTTAGAAAGATTAAAGATAATAATTAAAGATTAAAGAATTGTGGTGAGGGCTGGTGGTTCACTTGAGCCCAGGAGTTTGAGACCAGCCAACATGGCAAAAGCCCATCTCTATAAAAAACAGATAAAGCCTGGGTGCAGTGGCTCATGCCTGAAATCCCAGCACTTTGAGAGGCCGAGGTGGGCAGATCACAGGGTCTGGAGTTCAAGACCAGCCTGGCCAACATGGTGAAACCCTGTCTCCACTAAAAATACAAAAATTAGTCAGGTGTGGTGGCGGGCGCCTTCCAGCTACTCGGAAGACTGATGCGGAAGAATCGCTTGAACCCCAGAGGTGGGGGTTGCAGTGAGCCGAGATCGCGCCACTGCACTGCAGCCTGGGCGACTGAGTGAGACTCCGTCCAAAAAAACAAAAAACAAAACAAAACAAAATAAAGTCAGCCAGGTACAGCAGTGCATGCTTATAATCCCAGCTACTTGAGAGTCTGGGTTGGGAAGATTGCTGGAACCCAGGAGGCCAGGACTGCAGTGAACCAAGATTGTGCCATATGCTCCAGCCTGGGTCACAGAGTGAGACCTTGTCTCAAAAAAAAAAACCAAACAAACAAAAAAAAGCCCAGTGCATAGAAGTATTCAGAAAGTTGATAAATAGCAGCTGTCATTCTTTTAGCTGGCTGTTAAGATTTTGGATGTATTCTGCTTTTCCCGCCTCTCCCCATAATTTGAGGCTATGCCTTGGTTTCAGTTTTATCTCACAGGGGCGACACAGATAGCCTATTTAGGATCTCTTCCGGTTATTGGAGAAAAGGAAGTGATTCAAGCTGATGATGAGCCCACCTTCTCTTTCTTCAGTGGCCCCTACATGGTCATGACCAAGTAAGTGGGGGCTGGCCAGTGGGAGTTCTGATTCAGTTTCAGAGGAAGAGTGGGCTGCATGTGACCTCCTTATGTGTGGGGAGTTTCTACTCAAACACAGGAAACACATAAGAACATCTGTCTAAATCAGGATTTCTCAGCCAGGACACTATTACCATTTTGGGCCAGATGATCCTTTGTTGTTGGGAGCAGTCCTGTATGTTGTAGGATGTTAGAAGTCCCTGGTCTCTACCCACTAGTGTCAGTAGCAGTCCCTTACAGCCCCCCACAGCTGTGACAACCAAATTGTCTTACAGACATTGCCAAATGTCCTCTGGTGGGAGAACTGCTACTCTGAAAGATTACTCATTACAGTATTTTAATATCTCTGCTTGCTAAAGAATTAGAGGCAAATTGCCAAATGTCCTCTGGTGGGAGAACTGCTGCTCTGAAAGATTACTCATTACAGTATTTTAATATCTCTGCTTGCTAAAGAATTAGAGGCAACTTGGTAGTGACTGTCTTGACTCTGATACGGGCCAAATGTAATGAGGCCCCCTATAGAAACTGTCTTATTGCTGCTGCCTTTGCCCAAGTCATCACCATCCCTCACCTGGACTGGTCTCCTAACTGGCCTCCCATTGACTGGACCACCCCTCCCCTACCCCATTCCCCACACTGCTGGTACCATTCTGCCTCTGAATACAAACCTGATCAAGTCACTCCCTTGAATTCAGTGACTTCCCACCACCTACACCTAAGTTCCCCAGGGTGCTTTAGTACCTGGGGATAGTGGGAGGGAGGACCCAGTAGTGCCCAGTGGCATTTCAGGTTCTGTGTAGAGACCACTTCTCTGGTCCTTGCTTAGGAAAACTCATTCACTGAAGAAGTGGCTGCTCACTCCTTTCTGTTGAAACTCTTCTGTCTTTGTAGCCTGGTGTGGAACGGGAACAGAGTCACAGTGAAAGAGCTGAATCTCCCCACCCACCCACACTGCAGCAAGCTGTGGCTGACTGACTTGTTAATTGCTGAACAAGAACACAGCAGGTGAGAAGGAGACCCAAGGGCCAGGCCCCTTATAGGTCCAGGTCTCTACAGACCCAGGTTCTGGGCTGTTTAGCTCTGTGCCTAGGATGGGGAGCTCCAGCCCCTCTCAATCTCAGCATTTCCTGACTGTTGAAATTGATTGACTTAACTTCCAAGGGCTGCCAGGAAAGAGGAAGAGAAGTTAATGAGTAGCCTGAGCAGTGGGGGCAGTGGTGGTGAGGGGCTCTGTCAGCGACCCTGTAACCCATGTCTCTGAATGCTGCAGCCTCCATGCAGGCCCTTCTGGTTCTCCTGCTACAACTTCTGAGTCCCACCCACTTCAGACCGTGTGCCCATCAGAAAGGCATGTGGCTATCCTGTTTTCATAGAGCATGGCTTGTATCAGATCCAGATGTCTGAGGACATATCTCTGCCATTGAGGATGTGCTCATGGATCTCTGGACCTTAGGGTTCCTGTGGCTCCAGAGTTAGGTCCTTCTGCTCTTGCTAGGACAGGCTCTTGATTTATTCGTTCAGTGGACCCAAGCTTATCAAGGTGTCTCCTGAGAAGGCTCCTTAAGTCCTGCAGGTGGCATCTAGAGAGACTACATCCTTCTTTTTGTGGAAGTCAGCTTGAAGGGACCAAAGGAAACTGGAAGAACTGCAGCCTGGGCAACATAGACTTTGACATGAGACTGAGTCAGGCATGCAACCTTGGGTGGTGAATTCCTGACATATTTCCTTTTTTATTTTGGGACCAACTCTCGCTCTGGAGTGCAGTGGCACGATGTGGGCTCACTGCAACCTCCACTTCCTGGGCCTCAGCCTCCTGAGTAGCTGGGACTACGGGTGTGTGCCACTACACCTGGCTAACTTTTGTATTTTCAGTAGAGATGGGGTTTCACCATCTTGGCCAGGCTGGTCTTGAACTCCTGATCTCAAGTGATCTGCCTGCCTTGGCCTTCCAAAATGTTTTGATTACAGGCGTGAGCGACTGCACCAGGCCCTGCATTTCCTTGACGTTGGTCTCCTCATCTCTAAAATGAGTGTAATGATACATTTCTTACAGGTGGTTGTTAGAATCTGATACGATGTATGCAAACAAAATATACAGGAGCTCTTAGCCACATTGTCATTGTTATCATTGATGGCTCTAAGCTCTCAGGTTCTCATCAGTGAGGGCCACAGATTCCAACAGAAACCCTCACTCCATCCTGTTTACTTAGAAAACATTGTATACAAATGGCATTTATTTAGAATGTGTTCAAAAGGCCTAAATCCATTTTTTCATTATATGCTTCTTTCCCCTGCCCTATCTAAAGCTTCTTTTCTTTTGCAGCAAACTGCGGCACCCCTACCTGCTGCAGTTAATGGCTGTGTGTCTGTCCCAGGACTTGAAGAAAACCCGCCTTGTGTACGAGCGCATCACTATCGGCACATTGTTCAGTGTTCTTCATGAACGAGTAAACGGCTGTTTCCATGGATTTTCCATTGCTGCCCTCCCAGTTTCTTCCCTCCCCACCCTCTTCCCTCAGCCATGGCGATCCTATTTGTGCATGCATGGAAGATAAATATCTTTTTTTTTTTTTTTTTGAGACAGAGTTTAGCTCTTGTTGCCCAGGCTGGAGTGTGATGGTGCCATCTTGGCTCACCACAACCTCCGCCTCCCTGATTCAAGGGATTCTCCTGCTTCAGCCTCCCGAGTAGCTGGGACTACAGGCATACGCCACCACGCCGGGCTAATTTTGTATTTTTAGTAAAGAGAGGGTTTCACCATGTTGGTCAGGCTGGTGTCGAACTCTTGACCTTGTGATCTGCCCACCTTGGCCTCCCAAAGTGCTGGGATTACAGATGTGAGCCACTGCACCTGGTGAAGATAAATATCTTTATTCTTTTGCTTTATAGGGGCTGTATAATGTACTGTTTAAGGCTGATAAGCACATGGTCAGAACTAGTATGGTTTTATTATTGTCAGTGTGCTTTTTTTGTTATTGTTGTTTCTTTAAACTCGAAGCTGTCCTTGTTCCTTCCCCTTTTTATATGTATATATGTATATATGAGAGATTCCCTCTGTTGCCTAGGCTGGAGTGCAGTAGCACGATCTTGGCTCACTGCAACCTCCATTTCCTGGTTTCAAGTGATTCTTCTGCCTCAGTCTCCAGAATAGCTGGGATTACAGGCACTTGCCACCATACCTGGCTAATTTTTTTTTGTTTTTAGTAGAGACAGGGTTTCACCATGTTTGCCAGGCTGGTCTTGAACTCTTGACCTCGAGTGATCTGCCCACCTTGGTCTCCCAAAGTGCTGGGATTACAGGTGTGAGCCACTGCTCCTACCCTGTTCTCCTTTTTTTTTGAGACAGGGTCTTGCTCTATTGCCCAGGCTGGAGTACAGTAGTGAGATCATAGTTCACTGTAACCTGGAACTTATGGGCTGAAATGATCCTCCTGCATCAGTCTCCCAAGTAGCTGGAACTACAGGTGCATGCCATCATGCCCAGCTAATTTTTTTTTTTTAGACGGACTTTCTTTCTGTCCTCCAGGCTGGAGTACAATGGCAGGATCTTGGCTCACTGCAACTTCTGTCTCCCTGGTTCAAGTGATTCTCCTTCCTCAGCCTCCCAAGTAGCTGGAATTATAGGTGCCCACCACCACACCAGTCTATTTTTTGTATTTTTAGTAGAGATGCGGTTTCACCATGCTGGCCAGGCTCGTCTTGAATTGATCGCAGGTGATCCACCTGCCTCAGCCTCCTAAGGTGCTGGGATTACAGGCATGAGCCACTGTGCCCAGCCCCCACCCAGCTAATTGTTTAATTTTTGGTAGAATCATGGTCCCCCTGTGTTGCCCAGGCTGGTCTTGAACTTCTGGTTTCAAGCGATCATCCTGCCTTAGCTTCCCAAAGTGTTGAGATTATAGGTGCGAGCCACTGTGGCCAGCCTAGTCCTGCTTCTTTTATCAGACATCTGAGAGTGCAACAGACCCACAAAACATAGACACCTTTTGACTAACTATAATGCAGCAGCTACTGGCTTTATTTTCCTACATTTTCAC
The DNA here is from genome assembly GCA_004027835.1 of Alouatta palliata. Lineage (NCBI taxonomy): Eukaryota > Metazoa > Chordata > Mammalia > Primates > Atelidae > Alouatta > Alouatta palliata. Next base: position 22,786 of record PVKV010026986.1, read on the forward strand.
TTGTGCAGCATCCCAGTTGTTTCTGTAGAGGCCTTTATCACTCCCCTCTCACCTGTGAAGTTTCTTTGGGGTTAGGAGACATCTTTCCTGGCTTGTATAGAGTCCTTGGGATGGGTGCTTTGGGCTGAGATGTATGTTTAGAGAAATCTTGGAGTATTTGAGTTTTTTCCCTCTATGACTTTGTTAAAGACCCTGGATAGAAGTGAGGAGAGCCCCTCTAAGAAGGATCCTTCCCCCAAATGGCTTGCCCTTTCTTTTGCCTCAGGACGTCCTATTCTGTTTTTCCTGTTTTTCTCCCCGTGAGTGAGGGTATTACCCTAAAGACCATTTCTCTGGGGGAGACAAACCCATTAAGACTTTAGTCAGCCAGGGGCATTGATGTGAGTAAATTTGTGTCCCTTTAGGATGCACTTTCTGGCTCGTCTGACTGGGTTAGGGACTGGATTGTTTATCTGCATCCTGCAGGGTCCTTTGAGCTTCCAGGTTCTCCCCAGCAGCTTGGGCTTTGACATGGAGGAGACAGGGCAGGTTTACTGGTGTTGTGGGGGACCTCCTCTGGCAGCTTTCCCTAGGCCAATCCTGAGTGCACATACCAGACTTTGAGAAGTTTCTTTTCATTTTTTTGTGGTATGAAGCGGCTCAGCTGAGGGAAAGGAATCCAGGTTTGGGTTCAGGGGGCCTGAGTCGTCGGGACGTCAGGCCATTCAGTTAGCCTCACTGAGCTTTAGGTTCTGAGTCTGTAAAATGGGGATCCTTGGTAACCATGAGGATCATATGGAAAGACTTTGGAAATCACAAAACGTTCCACAGTATCAGGGCCTCAGTCCTTTTTTTTCTTGGCATTTTATCTCCTGCTTGCAGCGGTCCCAGTTCCCAGTGCTGCACATGGAGGTGATTGTGCATCTGCTGCTCCAGATCTCTGATGCCCTGAGATACCTGCATTTCCGGGGGTTTATCCACCGCTCCCTCAGCTCCTATGCTATCCATATCATCTCCCCAGGGGAAGCGAGGCTGACGAACCTGGAGTACATGATGGAAAGGTAGGCACAACATGGAGCAGGACTTTCTCCTGAAGGTGATCTCCCTTGGGGACCTCTCCTGTAGAGTCAGAGTCTGATCTGGCGGGACTCCTCATGGGTGAGCTGAACCTGTCCATCAGTGGCTAAATCTGTTCCAAATGCCTTACCCCGTCTGCCAAGGCTAGAGGAATTTGGAGATATTTATTTATAATTTTTTTTATGAGATGGAGTCTCACTCTGTCGTCAGGCTGGAGTGCAGTGAGGTGATCTCGGCTCACTGCAACCTCAGCTTCCCAGCTTCAAGCGATTCTCTTGCCTCGGCCTCCTGAGTAGCTGGGACTATAGGCACGTGACACCATGCCAAGCTAATTTTTGTATTTTTAGTAGAGATGGGGTTTCACCATGTTGTCCAGGATGGTCTAGATCTCTTGACCTCATGATTTACCTGTCTTGGCCTCCCAAAGAGCTGGGATTACAAGCATGAGCCACTGCACTGGCCTGGAGACACTTTAATAAACATGTAACAAGTAAGAGCTCACATTAGGCAACGTGTATAAATGCTGTAATTATCGACTCCAAAATTTTCAGCGGCTTTTAACACAGTGAGGTGTATTTCTCACTCTTGTTGCAATTCGGCGTGTGTTGGAGGCAGGGACAGTGTTCTCTGTCACTCCAGTCTGTAGCTTCACCAACTTCCAGGCCTTGATCCCCCACTGCATTCTTTGCACTGCCAGTCAGCAGGCAAAAAAAGAACATGGAGGGGACACAGTGGGGTTTGGGGCCAGTCTGAAATGGGTACATTACTGCCTCTTACTTTGCAGTGGCCAGAGCCCAGGCACATTTTACTGGAGGGAAGCTGAGCTGTGCCTTAGCTGTGCCTCCTGGAAGGAGAGAATATGATGGGTGCTAATGAGCCTAATGGTCTGTCACACTTCCTACATCTGGGCCAGGCACTGGCCTGGATGGACATGGAGGGCATTTTCTGCCCTCAAGGGGCTCAGCACAGTGAGAGAGGCAGTCAAAATTCAGGAGTTGGTAGATGGGCTTAATTTCCTATTGGCAGGAATCAAAGTCCTCCTGAGAGCCCCCACGCTTTGAGAGGCAGAGGCTCTCCCCTGCGCTTCCTTACTACCATCCACAGCTCTGAGCCTTTGGGCAAGTATTGGTTCTGCTCTTCTGTGAGGCCTCAGCGACCGGGCACACCCCTTGCCTAGACCCACCTACCTCCTCTTACCCTTGTTTTCCACCTACCCATGACTGATGCTTAGTTTCTCATCTCTTACCAGGTCTTTGCTTGTCACATACTCTAACTTCTCTCAAAGATGAAAAGCTCCATGAGGCAGGGATTTCTGTTTTATTCACTGCTACGTTTCAAATGCCCAGAACAGTCCTTTGCACATGTGTACTCAGCATATGTTTTTTGAACAAATGAAACAGAAAGACTCTCACCTCCCCAGACCTGGAGTGCTGCTTGTCCCTCTGCATGGAGAGGAAGCAGAGGCCAGGTTGTTCTTGGCCTTGTGGGCCCTGGTAAGGAGTTTGAATTTTATCCTAAGAACATTGGGATGCTGTGTTCTTAGGATAGGATTTTTTTGAGCATTATAGTGTCACAGGTGATTTGCATGTTAAGATCTTCCCTTTTGGCCAGGCATGGTGGCTCCTGCCTGTAATCCCAGCACTTTGGGAGGCTGAGGTGGGTGGGTCATCAGAGGTCAGGAGTTCGAGACCAGCCTGACCAACATGGAGAAACCTCGTCTGTACTACAAATGCAAAATTGGCCAGGCATGGTGGTAGGTGCCTGTAATCCCAGCTATTCGGGAGGCTGAGGCAGGAGAAATATTTGAACGTGGGAGGCGGAGGGTGTGGTGAGTCAAGATTGCACCATTGCATTCCAGCCTGGGTGATAAGAGCGAAACTCGATCTCAAAAAAAAAAAAAAAAAAAAAAAATCCTTCCTCTTGCTCCTATGTATGGAAAGGGGCTGTGACAGGCAAGAGAAAGCAGGGGAGCTATTAGCGTGTGACTGGAGCCATGGCACTTTTCTAGATGGGAACAGGCAGATGACTGTTAGTAGTTGAGCTGCTCAGCCTCACATATGGTCCATTCTTAATCTGAGTTAAAAGCTTTCAGGGTCTCCTTGTTGCCTGCAAGATTAAGTCCAGACCGCTTTGCAGGGAGCAGAAGCCTCCCCAAGTGGGAGTCTACCCGTAGTGCCAACCTCGTAACTGCCCTGCTCCCTCCTGACCATTTGACGGCACTTTCACTACACTGCTCTCTGCATCTGGAATATCTGGCACATACTGCTTTTGCCTTTTAAACTCATTTCAGACACACTCTCTGTGAAGTCTGTACTGATGCCCTCATCCCCTGAGGCACTTTGCATATTCCTCTCCTGAAATGTATCACTCAAGTTTACCACAGTCATGTCTTTCTTTTTCTTTTTCTTTTTTTTTTGAGAGAGTCTCCCTTTGTTGCCAGGCTTGAGTGCAGTGGCATGATCTTGGCTCACTGCAACCTCTGCCTCCTGTGTTCAAGTGATTCTTCTACCTCAGCTTCCCGAGTAGCTGGGACTAAAGGTGCACGCCACCATGCCCAGCTAATTTTTGTATTTTTAGTAGAAACAGGGTCTCACCATATTGGCCAGGCTGGTCTCGAACTCCTGACCTTGTGATCCGCCCGCCTCAGCCTCCCAAAGTGCTGGGATTACAGGCTTGAGCCACCATACCTGGCCATGCCACAGTCATTTCTATACAAGTGTGTCTACCCTACCAGAAGGGGAGTTCATCACCACCTCTGGGCCTGCCACATGTGGTAAGTGCTCAGTAAATGTTTTATTTGTTTATTTATATTTTGAGACAAGATTTTGCTTTATCACCCAGCCTGGAGTGCAGTGGCACAATCTTGGCTCACTGCAACCTCCCAATGTCAAGCAATCTTCCCACCTCAGCCTCCTGAGTAGCTGGGACTATAGGCACGCACCACCACATCTGGTTAATTGTTGTGTTTTTTATAGAGACAGGGTGATGCCGTGTTGCCCATGCTGAACTTGGACTCCTGGACTCACGCAGTCTGCCTGACCTGGCTTCCCAAAGTGCTGGGATTACAGTTGTGAGCTACCATGTCCAGCCTTCTTTTTTGGGGGTCGAGGACACAGGATCTCTCTCTTTTGCCCAAGGGAGAGTACAGTGGCTCACTACCACCTCAGTCTCCTCGGCTCATGCAATCCTCCTGCCTCGGCCTCCTGATTACAGGCATGAGCCACTATGCCTGGCCAGTAAACATTTCTTAAATGATTAGATGATCTAGTTGAAGGAAAAACTTGAAATGGTTCAGAGCAGGGTTAACTCCTCTGGCTCTGTGTTCAGGAGCAGTGGAAGCCAAGAGGTGTAGACTTTTGTCAGTGATGGAATGCCATCTGCTGTTGAGAGAAAGGTACCGCAGTTTCTTCTACTGTTGCTTTTCTACAGAAATGTGCATCCTAGAGTGAGTGAAATGCAGCTTTGGAGATGGCCCAGCTCAATGCTGTTCTTTTATTGTTGAGGAAACTGAGGCACCCAGGCGTGGAGCAATGGTGTGAAGTTACCCAGTTGGTTGGTTAGAGACACAGATGGAGCTAAACCAGATGATAGAGGATGTCTCCAGGATATAGGGGCAGGATGGATTGGAGTTTGAGGACAGGAACACCAGCCAGGAGACCATGAGACAGGGCCTGGTGGTGACCATGGAGCCAAAATGGGAGGAAATGAAGTGAAATGCATGGAGTTTCTGGAGTCAACAACTGGCCAAGTGAGGGGGTAGGAGGTAACCAAGGGTCTGTGAATATCTATGAATGACCTTAGGATGGAACTTGAGGTACAAGTGTCAGAAATGTCAGTCAGCAAGCCACTGCAGATATAACAACATACCCTTCTTAGAAAGCTGATAACATGAGTAGATTAATCACTAACCATCAATCCCATATTTAGTTTTGGTAACTCTACTAGGACCATCAGTTTGTTGAATGTTACTGTCAAGGATAGTGTTCCATTTATTGGTGTAAAAGTGATACAGCAGTTTCTCCTACCCTTCAGCTCCTTTTTTTTTTAGACAGAGTCTTGCTCTGTTGCCTAGGCTGGTAGCGTGATCTCAGCTCACAGCAACCTCCACCTCCTGGATTCAAGCAATTCTCCTGCCTCAGCCTCCCGAATACCTGGGATTACAGCCACGTGCCAGCATGCCTGGCTAATTTTTGTGTTTTTAGTAAAGATGAGGTTTCGCCATGTTGGCCAGGCTGGTCTTCAACTTCTTACCTCAAGTGATCCATCTGCTTTGGCCTCCCAAAGTGCTGGGATTATAGGCGTAAGCCACCGCACCTGACCCTTTTTTTTCTTGAGATGGAGTCTTGCTCTGTTATCCAGGTTGGAGTGCAGTGGCGTGGTCTCGGTTGACTGCAACCTCTGTCTTCCGGGTTGAAGCATTCTCCTGCCTCAGCCTCTTGAGTAGCTGGGATTAAAGGTGTGTGCCACCACACCCGGCTAATTTTTGTATTTTTAGTAGAGACAGGGTTTCATCATGTTGACCAGGCTGATTTCAAACTTCTGACCTCATGTGATCTGCCTGCCTTAGCCTCCCAAAGTGCTGGGATTACAGGCGTGAGCCTCCGCACCTGTCTGAGCCACCATGCCCGGCCTTAGCTCCTTCTTAATGGAATCTTTAGAGCTGGAGTTGACCTTGTAAGTGGTGTCACATAGCTGCAGCCTAATGTAATTTTAATGATGCCAGAACTGAAGCTCAGAAAAATAACTATCCTAGAGTAACAGCAAGAAAAGAAGACACCCAGCCCCAGCTAGCTTTAACAGAGAAGGAACAAGGGATTGTAAGAGAGAAAGGAATTAAAAGAGAAAGGATTAAATCAGTTATAAGTGACTTGTCTCTTGCCAGGGACTTAGACAACACTGAGAGGCTTGTCAGGGTAGGTGGATTTCAGTGTTTCTCTTGGAGAATTGCCCTCCAACTTGGAAAGCCAAGCATGGTAATTCTCAGAATATATATCTGACAATAAAGCACTCTATTGTTTTTTCTGTGATACAAATATAATTTGTATTAATTTATTAATTTAATGTATGATTATATAATGTGTTTGTAAGTGTATTAAATTTATGCAAATGTTTAACATATTTGCTTTTTTGTTTATTTGTTTTTTGAGATGGAGTCTCACTCTGTCACCCAGGCTGAAGCGCAGTGGTGCAATCTCAGCTCACCGCAACCTCTACTTCCTGGGTTCAAGCAATTCTCCTGAGTGGCTTGGATTTTATAGGCGTGTGCCACCACGCCCAGCTAATTATTCTCTTTTTAGTAAAGATGGGGGTTTCACCATGTTGGCCAGGCTGGTCTTGAACTCCTGACCTCAGGTGATCCATTCGCCTTGGCCTCCCAAAGTGCTGGGATTACAGGTATGAGTCACCGCACCCGGCCTGCATATGTTTACTATATAAATATTTACATATTAAATTTGTATACATATCCACACTGTTCACACCATGCCAGGCCATGCCTGACTATTCAGCAATATAACTAATGTCAGTGCTACCTTTTACACCTTCATGACTTTGTGAACTCACTGCCCTCTATGAAAAGATTTGCTGCAAGAAACTTTAGGGAAGTTTGCTCTAAGTCTGAGAAGCCCATCTCATCCTCTAAAATCTGTCCTTTTGCCAGACCAACAAAAAACTTGCTGTCACTTGCTTTTTAAAAACTTAATTATCAACTGGCAGTCATTAACTCTTTACTGAACACCTCCCATAATATTCATGCTAATTCTTCTTCCCTTTTTTTTTTTTGAAATGGAGTTTCACTCTTGCTGCCCGAGCCGGAGTACAATGGTGCAGTCTTGGCTCACTGCAACCTCTGCCTCCTGGGTTCAAGCGATTCTCCTGCCTCAGCCTCCCAAGTAGCTGGGATTACAGGCGCGTGCCACCACACTTGGCTAATTTTTTGTATTTTTAGTAGAAATGGGGTTTCACCATGTTAGCCAGGCTGGTCTCGAACTCCTGACCTCAGATGATCCACCCGCCTTGGCCTCCCAGGGTGCTGGGATTACAGGCGTGAGCCACTGTGCCCGGCCTTCATACTAATGTTTTTTTTTTTTTTTTTTTTTTTTTTTTTTTTTTTTTTTTTTTTTTTTT
>PVKV010026987.1:0-27101 GCA_004027835.1 Alouatta palliata
AAGACCCCAACCGCAATCCCCTGTTTTTCATCAGTGAACAAGTGGAAGGGGAGGTTGAGAGCCGGTACTTGGAGCGGGTGAGGGGGGGCTGTGGACGAGGCAGTTTGTAGGGTTTTAAAAGCCTGCTTCACTACCCCAGGGTGGGAGAGGGGTCCCGTGGGTGTGTCTTTAGCAGCTGCATACAGAGGTTTAGCTAGAGAAGCAAAATTAGGTATCCAATGGTGGAAGAACCCTACAAACCCCAAAAAGGAGAGAATTTGGTCAGCTGTCTCTGGAGGCTGCAGCGAAAGGAGTGCCTTTTGGCAATTTGTTGTTAGGCTTTTAGTTGTAGGGGTGAGGCGAATGCCTAAGTAGACTACCGAGGTGACTGACAATTGTGCCTCGGAGGGAGATACCTGGTACCCTTGCGATCCCAGAAAGTTAAGGAGAGTGGCGGTATGCTGTTGAGACAGAGAGAGGGAGGGGCTACAAAGTAACAGGTCATCAACATACTGAAGAAGGAGACTGGGTGAAGGGGGCAGTAGTTAAGGTCAGCTGCTAAGGCTTGTCCGAAAATATGGGGGCTGTCTCTGAATCCCTGGGGCAGGACTGTCCAGGTGAGCTGTTGTGACAGGTTGGTGTCTGGATTGGTCCAGGTGAAGGCAAAGAGAAAGTAAGACTCAGGGTGTAGGGGAATGGTAAAGAAGGCATCCTTGAGGTCAAGAACCATAAAATGGGAGGTAATGGAGGGAATGTTGGATAATAGGGTGTATGGGTTGGGGACTACGGGGTGGAGGGGTACCACTGCTTCGTTGATAAGGCGTAGGTCCTGAACTAGGCAGTAGTTCCCAGATAACTTCTGGACCAGCAAGATAGGAGTATTACAAGGGGAACTGGTGGGGATAAGGAGTCTCTGGGCTAGGAGTCGGGTAATGTTAGGCTTTAGGCCCTGGCAGTGGGTTTTTGAGATAGGAAACGGGACGTGAGGGAAAGTGGGTAGGATTTTTTAGAAGTATCTTAACTGGCGTGTGATGTCTGGCCACTACAGGCTTGGAGGTGTCCCATACCAAGGGATTAACTACCTCAGGAGGAATAGGGGGTTCAGGTGAAGGGTTAAGACAGGGCGTGGTGTTGGTTAAGAGTGGAAAGAGGAGGTGGGCTGGTGATGGGCTTGAGTGTGGGGGGGGCAGTGAGTTGGAGAGTGGCCCCCGCAGTTTGGAGACTATCTCGTCCTAAAAGGGGGACTGGGCATGAGGGTATGATTAGAAAGGAGTGGGAAAAAGGTGTCCTTCGAGGACACAGGCTAAAGGATGAGTTTGATTAGGACAGGAAGGCTTTCCATCAATTCCCATGACTGAAACCTGGGAAGGTATGCTAGGTCCTGAGTAGGAAGGAATACAGAGTAGGTAGCCCCCTTATCCACTAAGAAGGAAATGGACTTACCCGCTACCTGTAGCGTTACCCTGGGCTCGGCAAGGGTGATGGGGGTCCTCGAGTCCGGGCTGTGTCAGTCATCCAGAAGTCCGAGGAGTTCAAGCAAAGGGACTGCTTCCTGTGGACTGGCTTGCCCCTCACACAGAGGTGTCAGGGGCGAGCCTGTAGTCCGGGATGGGCAGTCAACCTTCCAGTGTCCAGTCTGCTTGCAGCTCGGGCAGGGTCCGGGAGGTTGGCAAGGACAGGGGCACTGCCGCGCCCAGTGTCCCTCTTGGCCACATTTGAAACAGGGCCCGGGCGGGGCCTTTGAAGAATTTTGGGGGGGTTTCAATGAACCTCCTCCACTGGACAATGGACCCCCTCCACCAGATGCTCAGTGGACTGCCGGCCTCAGGGCTGCTACAAGGGCTTGGGTTTGGAGGCTTACCTTTTGCTGTAAACAGGCCTGGCGGGTGGCCTCAGCCTTTTCCTCTCGGCCATTAAAAACTTTAAATGCCATGTTTACCAGGTCCCGTATGGGATTTTGGGGGCCTTCTTCAGCTTTTTTAAGTTTCTTCCTTATATCAGCCGCTGACTGGGAGATGAAGTGGGTGGCTAGGACTATAGCCCCCGCTAAGGAGGCCAGATCCAGCCAGGTATGGAGAGTCATAGCATTAGTTAATCGGTCAAGGAAGGCGGCTGGGTTTTCATCAGGACCCTGAGTTATTTCCCTTAACTTGTCATAATTAACCACCTTTTGAGCTGCGCTCTGCATGCCTGCTAGGAGGCACTGTAGCATTTGGTCTCGGCGGCAGCGGCCATCTTGACCAGCTTGATAGTCCCAGTTAGGGTCGGCCTCGGGGCTGCCGCACCTACCGGCATTTGATTGTTTGTGAGATGTACCTGATCAGCGTGTGTTCAGGCTGCTGCGAGAATGCGGTCATGCTCATCTGGAGTAAGGGTGGAGGACAGGATTACATAGGTGTCATGCCAGGTAAGGTCGTACGCCTGGGTGAGGTAACGAAATTCTTTGGTGTAAGTAGTAGGATCGATGGAGAATGACCCTAGGCATCTTTCAATGGCTGAAAGAGACAAAGCTAGGAAGTGAGGTTTTAGTGGTAGAAGAAGAGTAGGAGGAAAAATGAGAACAGAGTTATTTTTAGGGGCATAAACTCAGTAAAGGTTCCCTGCAGCCAGTGGTCTGTTACCCACTCTAGAATATCTGTCACTTCAAGGGAATCAGGCCTAAGCCACTGTACATCGGCTAACAGGAGTCTAACAAAACTGATGAATCTACAACAAAGACAAAACCACATATAGGATTGATGGACAAAGGATGGGTGCCCCCCAGATGGGAGACCAGTCTGATGCCTTCCTGGCCACATCCCCGAAGGGATGTTTCAGGGCATCTTGGCTAAGGTGTACCCGTATAACCCCCGGGCCTGGTCACCTCAGAACTTTCAGAAACCTCAGGACCGACTGAAAGTTCTGAGGTGAAGCCATTATGCCTTATGATGTCCCTGTGGAACCACAGGTTGAGGCCCGCACAAGCCCTGTAGCCATTAGGCCGTGGGACTACACATGAACTCACTCACTCACTCACTCGTGCCGGGGCTAGGAAGAGAAACTGAAAGTACAGTTACTTAATTAACGGGAGCTTATCTGCCAAAAGGGCTGATTTGAGATGAACATTTTAGTAGTGTAAGCCGGGGATTTGGTCCTGCTGTTAGGCAAGGCCCAGATTTGCAACAGGGCTTCTGGTTACCCAAACCTTGGCCGCTGCTGCGGAGATGGTTGGAAGAGCGGCTTAGCATCCTGGGCTGCGCCACCAAACACCGAAAGATATGAGAGGGTTCAGGAAGGTCGGGACGTCTCCCTCAGAATCCTGACCCTGAGAAACCCCTCATGGGGAGAAGACAAGAGTGTAGGGACGTCTCCTCTACGCTCAGGTCCTCAAGACGAGGCTGGGGCCCCAGCCCCACGGCGAGAAACGAGAAGGAGTCCCTGACGCCACTGTGATTATGAGCAGGGAGTCCACAAGGCAAGCAGCGGGAGGGGCTGTGGGCAGCAGAAGCCTTACCTTGTTACGGAGCGGTTCTCTGGTCCAGCTTAGGATGGAGGAGTCAGTTTCCCCCAGGAGGGGTCTAGAACTCCTCCTGGGTTTTGGCACCAAATGTAAGGGTTATTACTGAATTTAAAATGAGGAAACTGAGACCAGCCTAGGAAAATTTAATGCCAATTTATTAAGCTCCCGGGCAAGGTTCTGTGATCTGCGAAAGGAGACCAGAAAAGTCGCGCTGGCTTCCCAGGACGAGGGGTTTTTATAGCTTTGGGAGAGCGAGGAGTGGCCGGGTGTTCTAATTGGCTGCAGGGGATTGGGATGGAGACGAGGTGGGCTGTTATTGGTGGGTAGGTTGTGGGGCGGGTTTTTCTAGTGCAAGATCCAGCCAGGGTTGCATCAGCCGGGGCTGTCCTGAGGGCTGTGTGCAGAGCTAGGTGCCGAGTGCAGAGGTGGGTGCTGAGTGCAGAGGTGGGTGTCGAGAGCAGAGCTAGGTGTCGAGTGCAGAGGTTAGTGTTGAGTGCAGATCCTGGTGTGGAGTTTCCAGGTGCGGAGAGAGATGGGCGTCTCTGAGCTCCCGGGGAGGCAACCGGCCTTACAACAACTTCTCAGGAACTTTTTTTTTCTTCCTTCTTCTCCCATTCTGTTCCGTGTTTCATTTTGTTTTGTTTTTGAGATGGAGTCTCACTCTGTCACCCATGCTGGAGTGCAGTGGCACCATCTCAGCTCACTGCAACCTCCGCCTTCCAGGTTCAAGCAATTCTCCTGCCTCAGCCTCTCGAGTAGCTGGGATTGCAGGCACATGCTACCACACCCAGCTAATTTTTGTGTTTTTAAGAGAGATGGGTTTCACCATGTTGGCCAGGCTGGTCTCGAACTCCTGACCTCAGGTGATCCCCCAAAGTGTTGGGATACAGGTGAGAACCACTGTACCTGGCCTGCTCAGTGTTGATGCTGCTGCCTTTGGAGTTGGGACAGGGACAGGCTTACATCTGGCTTGCCCTCACTCAGTGGAAAGCACTTTGGGGTCCCAGCTTAGTGGAAGGAGAGTCTTTCTTTGCACTTCCCGTCCAGGCCAGGCCCTGGAGGCCACAGTACTGACCTCCAGTTGTGTGCTCCTGGCAAACACTGTTGATGATACAACTGCCTTTTGTGTGTTCTTTTAGCCTCCCTGTTTACACTGTACATTTTACAGGTGTTACGTCCTGTCTTTTCGTTTCATCAGTGCTTGCGTTTATCTTTCATTTGGAGAGAATTGTAAAGTCAAAAGTTGTCATAATAAATAATGGAGATCCTTCGTGTCCTTTACTCAGTTTTCCTTGACGGTAACATTTTCCACAAGTATAGTGCGATACCACAGCAGGATACAGACAAGATTAGGTACAATCCCCTAATCTTCAGATTTTACACTCATTTGTTCTCATTTGTATGTGTGTGTATTTAGTTCTATGGAATGTAATTCATTTCCCAACAAAAGATATTGAAACTTTTTTTTTTTTTGAGGTGGAGTCTCACTCTGTCATTTGTTTATTTGTGATAGAGTCTCTCTCTGTCACCCAGGCTGGAGTGCAGTGGTGTGATTATGGTTCACTGCAGCTTTGGCCTCCTGGGCAATCCTCCCACCTCTGCCTCCTGAGTTGCTGGGACTACAGGTGTATGCCACCATGCTCAGGTAATTTTTGTATTTTTTGTAGCAACGGGGTCTCTATAGGGTCTTGCTATGCTGCCCAGGCTGGTCTTGAACTCCTGGGCTTCAGCGATCCTCCTGTGTCCTCAAGTTCCCAAAGTGTTGGGATGACAGGTGTGAACCACCCACCGTGACGGCCACTCATCTCTCTTTACATTTACACACATGAATTTGACACCCTGATAGCATCCGGCCCCTTCCATTCGCCCCTGCAGACCCACTTTTGCCCTTCTCTTCCCAGCGCTGTCTGTCCTGGGTGCTGACCTGTATGGATCACATCAGCAGGATCTGGGCTTTCTAGGGCTTCAGCCAATGCTCACCTCTACCTGCCCCACGAGATGGGAGGGAGAGGGGAGAGAGGTAAAAGCAGACAAGGAGGGCCTCCAGGAATTATAGGAATCTAATCAACTTGAGCAATCACTGTTTTTGTTTTTTGTTTTTTGAGACGGCGTCTCGCTCTGTCACCTAGGATGGAGTGTAGTGGTGCAGTCTCGGCTCACTGCAACCTGTGCCTCCTGGGTTCAAGTGATTCTCTTGCCTCAGCCTCCAGAGTAGCTGGGATTACAGGCGCCTGCCACCACGCCCAGCTAATTTTCATATTTGTAGATGAGACGGGGTTTCACCATGTTGGCCAGGCTAGTCTTGAATTCCTAACCTCAAATGATCCACCCACCTTGGCATCCGAAAGTGCTGGGAAGGGATAAGCCACTACACCCGGCCTAATTTAATTTTTAATAGAGACAGGATCTTGCTGTGTGGCCCAGGCTGGTCTCAAATTCCTTGACTCAAGCATCCTCCTGCCTTGACCTTCCAAAGTGTTAGGGTTACAGGCATGACCATCATGCCTGTAATCCCAGCTACTCAGGAGGCTGAGGCAGGAGAATTGCTTGAACCTGGGAGGCAGAGTTTGCAGTGAGCCGAGATGGTGCCACTGCACTCCAGCCTGGGTGACAGAGTGAGACTCTGTCTCAAAAAAACAAAAACAAAAAAACAAAACTCTGAGGTTGGGTGTGGTTATTTTATCTGGGATGTTCAGGAAACACCTCTGTGATTACGGATGTCTTAAATGTAACAGGTTCCTGAGGCTTTCTGGCTAGTCCCAGCTACTCCGGAGGCTGAGGAGGGAGGATCACCTGAGTTTGAATCTAGCCTGGGCAACACAGGGAGACCCCATTTCTAATTAAAAAAAAAAAAAAAACAGAAATAGAAAAAGAAGAAAAGAGGCCAGGTGGGGTGGCTCACTCCTGTAATCCCAGCACTTTGGGAGGCTGAGGAGGGGAGATTACCAGAGGTAAGGAGTTCAAGACCAGCCTGGCTAACTTAGTGAAACCCCTCTACTAAAAATACAAAAATTAGCCTGGCATGGTGGTGGGCACCTGTAGTCCCAGCTACTTGGGAGGCTGAGGCAGGAGAATCGCATGAACCCCGGAGATGGAGGTTGCTGTGAGCCAAGATCATGCCTCTCTACTTCAGCCTGGGTGACAGAGTGAAACTCCGTCTCAAAAAAAAAGAACTTCTAAAAAGTGTATATCTTCATCTCAAACGAAAAGAAAAGATACATGAAGCAAAACAGTTTGGCGTGTATGATAGGCAGAGAAGTTAAAGAGAAGAGGTGGGAATAGGAGTAAGGTGGGGTTGGAGTTAGGGGCAAGGAGAACAAGTGACGCTGAGCCCGGGTCCCCTCTGAGGTCAAGTCTTACTTGACCCCAGCTCTGCCAGGAAAGATGGGCAAAACTGAGCCTGTCACTGTTGGGTCAGGCTTGGCCGGAAGGAAACAGGTTGGGGTCCCACAACTTGGAAGCAGGTATGGGGAGGGGATCATTCAGTTGGGGTGTGTGCCTTCCTGTGCATATTGTGCCTTTGTTACTTTTTAAAAATTATTATTAGTTTTTGAGAGGGAGTCTGTGTCGCCCAGGCTAGAATGTAGTAGCTCAATCTTTGGTTAATTAAATGTAACCAAAGATGATGGCATAGAATCAGCATAAGTCTACACACTTGCGTAGTCTCATTCTGTCACCTAGGCTGGAGTGCAGTGGCACAATCTTGGCTCCCTGCGACCACCGCCTCCCAGGCTCAAGCGATTCTCCCCTGTGGTCACTCCAACTCTAGCCAGTAACTCACCAGTCTCTTTTGGTTCATGTTGCCTCCCTGCAAGGGCTAGATCTTTCCACCTGCAGGGAGAGCACTTGAGAAAAGCGAGTCCTGCTCCTGGCTTGTCTGTGGAACTAAGGGACACCCATATCTTTCCTCTCCCTCCTCTTCTTCCTTAGGGCTCTGAGCCTCTGGTTCAGCTGAGAATGGGGTGAAGGTCAAAAGGGAGATCCTTGATAACAGGGCTGGAACTAAGGATGAGGATAATAGTGAGGTGGGGGGCTATGAGGACTGGCGCTGGTCACACAAGCAGCGACCAAGAAAAAGGATAGAGAAGGCCATAGAGATGGAAGAATTAAAATAAAACTGGAGCGTGGGAGCCAGGTGCGGCGGCTCATGCCTGTAATCCTGGCACTTTGGGAGGCTGAGGCAGGGGGATCGCCTGAGCTCAGGAGTTCGAGACCAGCCTGGCCAACGTGGCAAAACCCCATCTCTACTAAAAATAAAAAAATTAGCTGGGCATAGTGGTGCATGCCTGTAGTCCCAGCTACTCGGGAGGCTGAGGTAGGATAATCGCTTGAACCAGGGAGGCGGAGGTTGCCGTGAGCCGAGACAGGCGCCATCGCACTCTAGCCTGGGTGACAGAGCGAGCCTCTGTCTCAAACAAAACAAAAATAAAAACAAAAACAAAATCTGGATAGTGAAAAAGATGAAAAAAAAAAAACACGAAACCCCAAGGAGACAGAACATACACAAAAACAGAAAGTGAGATATACATGCACATAAAAACAGAGATGGACGGGGGTGGGGGTGCAACCAAAGGGAGAAAGTGTAGCCCCCTCAACGTCTATTCCACTCTCCTTGGGCACCTTCTTGTGACTGCGGGGGCTGGATGGCTCAAAACTACATTTCCCGGAATGCCTTGTGGCTGCGCATGTGGCTGCGCATGTGGACGAAGGTTAAGTTCCACCAATCAGGTGCCTCCGCGGGAAGGTTGAATTTCTTATCGAAGTAAGCTGGGCGAGAGGCGTCGCGGAGGCCAGTGCAGATCCCGGCAGGCTGCAGTGGAGGAGCGGGCTTCTGGCTTCCTGAAAGCGCAGGGGAAGCAGCGGTTCCTGGGCAGGCCTTTCTGGGCGCTGGATTTGAGAATGGCTTGCAGGCTCAGCCTAGAGTCTAATTCTCCTGAGAGGCTCTGTGTCCCTTAGTAAGTCCCTTTCTGCTTACACTGTCCCGAGTGAATTCTGTTCGCTGCCCCTGAGCCACAGAGGGCACACAGACAGGGAGAAATAGACGCAGACATGGGCAGAGATAGGGGAAGTGATTCCGAGAGATACACAGAGACCCCATCCCTCCAAAGAGACAAGGAGAAAGACAATTCTGCAGAGGTGGGATGGAGATGCAGGGAAATAAATCGATGGGAGGAGGAAGACCTGGTTAGACAGACACCCAGAGAAATACAGAAGGTAACAGGCAGAGAGGAGAGACAAGGGCAGGTGGGCCAGAAACAGGGACATGGAGATCTTACCAGAATGCTGGCACGAAGGTGTTGCTTGAGAGGCCTCATTTTAAATTTGTATTTATTTATTTATTTTTGGGATGGAGTCTGGCTCTGTCGCCCAGGCTGGAGTGCGGTGGTGCCATCTCCCCTCACTGCATCCTCCACCTCCCGGGTTCAGTGATTCTCCTGCCTCAGCCTCCCGAATAGCTGGGATTACAGGCTCCTGCCACCACGCCAGACTAATTTTTGTATTATTAGTGAAGACAGGATTTCACCATGTTGGCCAGACTGGTCTCAAACCTCAAGTTGTCAGCCTGCCTTGGCCTCCCAAAGTGCTGGGATTACAGGTGTGACCCACAGCACCCAGCCTGAGAGGCCTCTTTAGAGACTAGACTTCTCTGAAGGCGTGGCGGTTGCAGGCAGGTGAATGGAGGGGACTTTGGAGAGCTCTCTGACTTGCCAGACTCTCCGAGTTTGGTGGCAGATGGAGCATTCGTCTGGCAGAACGTGTCTTTGTCCCAGTGCCTATTTCCAGCTCCGAGCTTCGTCATCTCTGACTGCAGAGGGGGTAGTGCCCCTGAATGTGTTTCCCATTCTCCATCACTTGTCCCTCAGGCCTTGTCCCCCCAAAATCAACCCCCACTTGACAGCTTGGTAGGAGTGAGAACAGTGACTCGATTGCTTTTAATGTCTGAGGCAGATTCCAGGAGTAGTGGCTGACTGGGGAACTAAGAGGGGTTGGGGGTGGCTGGAGGGACAGAGGACTGCAAAAAGGAGAGACCAAGGGAAAAAGAGAGGGAAATATAGGGACAGAAAGCAGGGAGAGTGTGAGGAAGAGAGAGCGGAGACTGAGGGACACAGGTAGAGAAACTAGGGGCAGAGAGAGGGAGGGATCTAGGGGCTGAGAGGGGACAGAGAGGAGACAGAGGTGGGGGACAGAGGGACAGAGAAGAGAGAGAGAGGCACAGAACAAAGGGGGCAGAGGGACAGAGAGAGGGAGGATGATTAGAGGGGACAGAGGGACAGAGGGGGACAGAGGAAGGGAGGATGAAGAGGGGGACAGAGAGGGAGACAGGACAGAGGGATGGGGGGACAGAGGGATAGAAAGAGGGGTGGACAGAGAGCCGGGGGGGACAGAAGGGCAGAGAGGGTGGAGTTATGGGCAGTAAGCTGGGCATGCCCCAGTGGGGATTCCAGATGGTGGGCACCCTGGCTCCTTTAACCAGTTCTCCTGGCTTTTTTGTTGCCCTTCAGATTTCTTTTTGTTCTCCTCCTCCTAAGGTTTCCAGGTAAAATACAGGATGCCCAATTTCATTTGAATTCTAGATAAGCAACAACTCATATTGTAGCATACATATCGCCCAAATATTGCATGAGACATACTTACACTTTTAAAAAGTTTTTCTGAGATGGAGTTTCACTCTGTCACCCAGGCTGGAGTGCAGTGGTGTGATCTCAGCTCATTGCAACTTCTGCTTCCCGGGTTCAAGCAATTCTCCTGCCTCAGGCTCCCAAGTAGCTGAGACTACCCACGCTTGCCACCACACCTGGCTAATTTTTGTATTTTTAGTAGAGATGGGGGATTCGCCATGTTGGCCAGGCTGGTCTCGAACTCCTGACCTCAGGTGATCTGCCCTCCTTGGCCTCCCAAATTGCTGGGATTATAGGCATGAGTCACCACACCCAACCTAAAAAATTTTTTTTAATCTGAAATTCGGATGCCACTGGACACACAGTATTTTTATTTGCTAAATCTTGGCAACTTTTTCTCCATCACTGTCCAGTTTCTGCCTCTTTTCCATTTTCTGTTTGTGCATGCCTGCCTCTCCCTCTCTTCTAGTTAATCTCCACCTTCTCTATTCTCCTTCCTCTGTTTTTTATTTTTATGTTATTTTTTGAGATAAAGTCTCACTCTGTCGGCAGGCTGGAGTGCAATGGCTGGATCTCGGCTCATTGCAGCCTCCACCTCCTGGGTTCAAGGGATTCTCCTGCCTTACCCTCCATAGTAGCTGGGACTACAGGTGTGCACCACCATGCCCAGCTAATTTTTGTATTTTTGGTAAAGACGGGGTTTCACCATGTTGGCCATGATAGTCTCTATCTCTTGACCTTGTGCTCCACCTGCCTCGGCCTCCCAAAGTGCTGGGATTGCATTTCATTTTTTTTTAAGGCAGGGTTTTCCTCTGTTACCCAGTTATGCGATCTCAGCTCGCTGCAATCTCTGCCTCTAGGGATCAAGCGATCCTCCCACCTCAGCTTCCCAAGTAGCTGGGACTACAGGGATGAACCACCACACCTGGCTAACATTTGTGTTTTCTGTAGAGATAAGGTTTCAGCATGTTGCCCAGGCCGACCTCAAACTCCTAGGCTCACGAGATTCTCCCACCTCTTCCTCCCAAAGTGCTGGGATTACAGGCAGGAGCACCGCGCCCAGCTTCTCCTTCCTTTCCTAATGATCTGAGACCTCGGATGTGCAGAGACCCCTCTTGAGACACCTCCACCAGGTCCCTGCCTAGGCCTCTTTCTCCCTCCTTCCCCCCTCCCAGCCCTCTTTCTAGGGCTGTCTCTCTGCTCCAGGCAACGACTCTGTTTTCTTTCTTCATCTGTCTTCTCACTGAGGTCCCCCACCTTTGCAGTTCACTCTATACCCCACTCACCCCCACCCAGGAGAAAAGGCTTGAGGGCTCTGAGGTAGCTAGGAATCTTCTATTACTCACCTTCATCCTGACCTCATCTCCTTTCCTTTCCATTTCCTGGGCCAGAGAGGTCATGAGGGTTTTTCAAAGCCACACAGCAGAACAGAAACACCCACTCTCTCCCTCCAAATCCCTTCCAACTTCTCAGCTTCTTGGTGGAAAACTTCTCTACTCTTCCTGAAAATGGCTTAACTTGGCAATGTTGCTGAATACCAGGCAATGCTAGAGGGTCACAGGCCAGGACTAGAGGTGCCTGTGGCTCCTGGGATGGTAGACTTTTGAGCACCTACTACGTGCTGAAAGTGAGGGATATGGCCTGTGGGCTGTAAATGCAAGAACAGTAATGTGTCGTGAGCATCACCATATCTCTAGGCCCAGAACACAGTAGGTGTTCAATAAATTTGTTGAATGAATGAATGAATGAACATATCCCAGGAGTTGAAACCTCATCTCTATGTCTGCCCTCCTTCTCTTCATCCCTATCGCTCTTACTTTATCCTAGCCTGAGTCCCCCTTCTCCTTCCATCCCCCTCTCTTGGGTTTGTTCTTCTCTGGAGTCACATTATTATTTTTTCAGCTGGAGGGGTCTCTGGTGACCACCATGTAATGAACATTTTCTCTGTGTCAGGTACTGAAGGGGTGATTCACATGTAGAATCCTTCTGGAATAGCCCAGAAGGTAAGTGCAGCTTTCTAGGGTGTTTTCCAAATGTAGAGATTGAGAGCCAGGGAGAGGAAGCCAAGTGCCTTGGGTCACACCAGAATCCAAACGTCTGGCCTTACCCCACCCAGCCTCCTTGGCCTTGGTCTCTTGTTTGTCATTATCTGCCCAGCTGCATCTCTGACACTTCCAAAATATAAGGCAATTACTTATCTTTTTTTTTTTTCTTTTTTGAGACAGGGTCTTGCTCTGTTGCCCAGCCTGGAGTGCAGTGGTGCAATCATAGCTCACTGTAGCCTCAATCTCTCGGGCTCAAGTGATCCTCCTGCCTCAGCCTCGTGAATTGCTGTGACTACGGGCATGGACCACCATACTTGTCTAATTTTAAAATTTTTTATAGAGACAGAGTCTCAAACTCCTGGGCTCAAGTGATTCTCCTGCCTCAGCTTCCCAAAGTACTTGGATTACAGGTGTGAGCCACTGCACCTGGCCAGGCTAGTAATTTTTTTTTTTTAGATGGAGTCTTGCTCTATTGTCCAGGCTGGAGTGCAGTGGTGCGATCTTGGCTCACTGCAGCCTCCTTCTCCTGGGTTCCAGTGATCCTCCTGCCTCAGCCTCCTGAGTAGCTGGGATTACAGGTGCATACCACCACGTCCGGCTAATTTTTGTATTTTTAGTAGAGATGTGATTTCACCATGTTGGCCTAGCTGGTCTTGAACTCCTGACCTCAACTGATCCACCCGCCTTGGCCTCTCAAAGTGCTGGGATTACAGGTGTGAGCCACCACACCTGGCCAGGCTAGTAATTTTAAATATTTGCTCAGGGGCTGCAAATGTCTAGAGCCTAGGCATGTGACATAAATGAGCAGTGCAGGTCAGGAAGAAGCTAAGCCTCTCTGCCCTGGGTGAGTGGCAGTGGCTGCCCCAGGCCAGCCCATTATGTGCAGGTGGCAATTGCAATCAAAGCTGTCACATGGAATTTTTCAAGAGGATCTTGAAACCCATGTTTTCAGAAGTCTCCCAATGTTTAAATGCTGGCGACAAATCCACATGAAACACTGTTCTGGTCAAATGAAATTCTGGGTACTGCATCTGCCTGTTGGCTGATGGTCTGCAACCTCTGAATGAATGTTAGTCCCATGCACCAGGTTTTGTGCCAAGAAGAATTTCCCGATTCCAGTAGACTGTGTGCTCCAAAAAGCCAGAGATGCCTTGCTCATTGATTTATCTCCAGCACCTAGAACAGTGCCTTATGCATCACAGTAATCTTTTTTTAAAAAGTGAATAGTGGATTGATCCAAACATAAACCATGTGATGTAGAAATAATTTAAAAAAAAAATCCCCATTTTACAGATGGGGACATGAAGGTTCAGAGGAGCAAAGGACTCAGGGTAACACAGCAGCACTGGGCTCTAAACCCTGAACTTACCTGACTCAAAAACCTCAACCCTGGCCTATACTGATTCTACCTAGCGTTGTATATTTGCAGGGCTGTGTATGGGGATGTGTGTCCAGGAGCCTGTCTGTGAGACTGTGGCTCCTTGTAAGTGTGTGGTCGTTCTCCTGACTGGACATAGAGGCACTGGAAGTTTTTTTTTTTTTTTTTTTTTTTTTTTTTGAGACAGTCTCACTTTGTTGCCCAGGCTGGAGTGCAGTGGTGCAATCTTCGCTCACTGCAACCTCTACCTCCCAGGTTCAAGCAATTCTTCTGCCTCAGCCTCCCAAGTAGCTGGGACTAGAGGCACACGACACCACGCCTGGCTAATTTTTTGTATTTTAGTAGAGATGGGGTTTCATCATGTTGGCCAGGCTGGTCTCAAACTCCTGAGCTCAGGTGATTTGCCTGCCTCAGCCTCCCAAAGTGCTGGGATTACAGGCGTGAGCCACCACACCCGGCCCCTGGAAGCTAAACTCGAGCACCTGCTTTCCTCAACCACAGTTGCTCCGGATGCTCACCTAGTCCAGAGAGAACAGTCCCCCCTCCATCCTCCCCCATCTGGGACCATCCTCAGGGGTCCCCCCACCCTCTTCCCCTAAATGCCCAGAGCCCTGGGGGAAAGGGGGAAAGAATTTAGGATGAGGGTGGAGGTGCAGGGAGGAGCGAGAGGGAAGGGGATGGGTTAAGAAGGAGTGTGTGATGTCAAGCAAAAAAGACAACATTAGACACAGATGCTGAGATGGCGTTTATCGCGGCAAAAAAAGGTGAAGTCGCCGAGGGGGAAGGGGTGGGGAAAGGGGGTGTGGTGGGGGCTGGGGTGGGGGCCATGGAAGCTAATACATGGTGCACTAGGTCACACAACGGACACTGGGGGTGGGTGAGTGGGTGGGGTGGGCGTGGCCCAGGCATGGCAATGGGGGGAGGGGGAGGAGACGGCAGTGGGCCCCAGCCAGGAGCTTCTGGAGGTGGTGGGAAGGAGGTGGGCGGCGTCTCTGGTCGCAGTGAATGGAAGGAATCAGTTAGAGGGGGTTGAATGGAGGCACTGGAGGCATGGCCACATTCCACGAAATGGAATGAGGGAGTGGGACAGCAGGCAGGGGGCCAGCCTGGGGCCTGGGCCTTTTCATCTACGAACCGCGGAGAACCAGGGACCCTTAGAGGTCCTCCAGTCCTCCCCATGTTCTGAGAGAGAGAACAAATCTGGAGAACAGGCTAGCTTAAGGTCCTAAGAAGCATTTACCAATCGGTTCGCCCAAGACGGCCCTACAGCCTTCCCCGCCCCCACTTCTGCTTCTCCTACCCTGTTTCCAACAGAGAAGAAGGTTCTAGCTCCTCTGACTCCACCATGATCTCATTGAGGCTCCTCAGGGAAATTGGAGGATGAATCCGTTTCATAGAAGGGGAAAACGGAAGCATCCTGTCAGACTATACCTTTCCACACCTCTCCCACCTCCCTGCCGGGGAATCTATGCATCCCATCCCTCTAGAGTAATACTGATAGCTTGAAATCCTTAGTGATGGGGACAGGTGAGAGGATACACCTTGAGATTCTCCCAAATCGACCCGGGATGTGGGCCATGCCTCCAGTGGCCTGAGATGCCAACGTAAAGGAAAAAAAATGACTCCCCACGTCCCCTGGCTCAAACCCAGTACAAAAGTGACTATTTACAATGAAGGCGTGGGGAGCGTGTGGGGGGCACAGGAAGGAGGGGGGGTCAGAGTGAGCGCTCCTTTTGAGGGAGGCCACGCCCCTGGACCCGCCTTTTAAAGGAACAAAGCCAAACAGCATAGATACTTATAGAGGATCTCGAGCCCCAGGGTGGGGTGGACCCTAAAGGTGAGGGATGGGAGTGGGGCATGGGATGGGGCGCAGGTGGGGAGGCATGGGCGGTGGGAGGAGATGGAGGAAAGGCACCAACTGCCCCTAGCCTCCCCCCTCCCCCCTGCCGGACACACAGTTTTCCGTGGGATGAACACAGAAAGGGTTAATCAAAAAGAGTTCGATGAGCGAGTCTGACGGTCGAGTGGGGCGGGCTGGAGCAATGAGGCCGCAGGTCCCGGTGGCCGGTGGTGATGGAGTCACTTAGAAGATGAGAGGTTGGTGGTTTTGGGGGGAGAGATGGGGTAGGGAAAGGGGTGGGGGAGGGGGGGTTAGGCAGTCCCCCCCAGTTATCTCTGGGAGACAAGAGTGTCCTGGACTGGTTGAGAAGGGATTAAAAACCAGCAGCCTTCACCACCATAACCCGACAGATTCTTTTCCCATTTCCCTCCCTGCCACCCAGCAATCTCCAATGCGACTTTTAGGGGACACTAAGACCGACCATACACACCAGCAGCAGCGCCAGGAGAGAAGCCGTCTCCAACCACGGCGTGGAGACAGCTGACCGCAGTGCAAAGGGATCACGATAGCAAGGTTGGCTGTTGTCACCCCAGTAAACCAGTCCTTGGCCCGCCTGTGCCCCAACTTGAGTATCGCAATCCCATTCCCCTCATCATGACATCCAGTTCAGGCTTTTGTGACAGGCAGCCCGGGTTCCAGACAAAGGGCGCAGGTGCCAGGCAAAGGCCTGCCTGGCTGTCCTGACAGGGTGCACTCAGTCAGCAGCCTGGACGCCCCAACTGCCATTCTCATCGCCACTCTTGTTGATACTTTTGCCACTGCACAGTTTATCACAACCTCTAATCCTGGTCTTAAAACAGTAATCATCCACTCAGGGGGGACTCTTCTCATTTTCCAGACAATTGGCCACCAAACAAAACAAAGTAAGAAGGAGGATGTGGGAAAGGAGGAACAAGGAGGAGAAACAGAACGAGGGGATACTGAGGGGTTTGGTGGTCCAGAGGGGAGAGGAATACCACTAGGAGGTAAGCGGTACCCTGCTGTTCCAAGTAGAGGTCCCCAGCCATCTATAAGTGGGCTTGTATCAAGATCCACTTGGGATACCCATAATTCCCACCTACAAGTCCAGGGTAGGCGTTAGGGCAGATTAAGATGGCAAAAATCATTGACTTCTGATCACTACCCCTACTAATTATTGCAGTGAAGCCTCCTTGCCCATGTAGGGATGGCTGGGACAGGGCAGAAGAAGGTGGCCGGGCAGGTTGGCTCAGAGCCCCCTGAGGTGGGGGATAAAGGAGGTTAATTTGGCACATTGAACCCCCTCTTCTCATAGGTGCTTTGAGGTCTTTGTCTTGAATCCAGTTGGCACCGCCCCCTGTGCTGGCAGAGGAGGAGTTGAGCTTGTCTCCTCCTCTCCAGTTTCCATAGATTGGCCAGGAAGTTGGCAAGTGGGATTCTCCTTGGCTGGTGGAATTTGGGGGGATCCAGAAGGATGAGGGTAAGCTGAAAAGGAGAGCTTTTTTCTGTCTTTTTTTTTTTTTTTTCTTACAAAGATTCTAAGAAAAACTCGGGGTGGGAGGGCTGTGGAAGGGGGACCCAATTTAGCTCCATGTCCACACTTTTTCAATGCCTCTTAGGGACCTCCTCAAAGAGAAATGGTCCCATTTCCTCCCCTCTATCCAAGGTCCTCTCCCCCCAGAGCGGCTCAGTTCCAAGGAAGTTTGGCACTTTTTTTTTTTAATGGGGAAATTGGGGAGAGAGAGTTGAGACAGTTGAGGAGAGGAGGAAGACAGACAGAGACAAAGATAGAGACAGGACAGAAAACAATGGGAACCACATAGAGAAGAAAGAAAGTCATAGGGAGCCAGACAAAGAAAGGGAGGAAAACACCTGGGGAAGGTATGGGAAGCTAAAGGGCAAATGAGAAGGAATCGGGAGATAATTCAATGCAGCAAACACTTTAGCACCTACTCGGTGCTGAAGAGCAGGGTGCAAGGAGGCCACTCAGGGACTCTGAAATCTGATTGGTTAAAAGGGAGAGAAGAAAAAAAAAGAGGTGATGGGTTTTTCAATAATCCCCATCCCTGGCCCCACATCTGTGTCCCCTCTGGACAAACTGCAGCACAAAAGATTGAGGTCAGATTGCAGAAGGGACTTTCAAGGGATGGCAAAGATAGTGGAGTGAAGGTAAAATGGGGAAAGGTGTGTGGCTCTCCACTCACCAGCATGGTGAGCGAACTAGCTCACTGAGCTAGCAAACTTTATCTTTCACATAGCCCTGGCTGGCTGGGTAGGGGGTCCCCAAGAAACATGAACAGGGAGGGGTTGTTACACAGACACCCCAATCAAACACTTTTCAGGAGGCCCAGCCTCCAGATACGTGTCTGTGTGAGACGAGTCCTGGACCCGGCTGATTGGGACCCAGACTCCAGTGAATGGGTTTGTAGAAAGCGGCTGCCAAGCAGAGGATGCAAATGATATGCAAATGAGCTCATTCAGATCCCACCTCCCCACTCCCAGACCTTACTTCACCTCTCCCTGGCTCTTTTACTCCTCATAGGGGCCTGGGGGGTTCTTGGGGGATACTCTAGCTAGATGCTGTAATATTCGCGTGTGGGTAGAGATACTGTGAAATACTGTAAGGTCTTTTGAGAGGTGGAGGGGAGCAGTGGCCCACAGAGCCACCCCCACCTCTAACCCCAAGAGCCCCCAACGGTAGTAGAAGATATGTACAAAGTTACATCAAGAATTGTTTTGGCACTCAGATCTCCATCTGGGTTCAGTCTGGAGATTAGGGGTGGGGCAACAATGATGGGAAGTGGGGGACAGGGGAGGGGGAAGTGGGGCCTGCCCCCCACCCTAGAGATGACAGGGCATGGAAAAAGTCACCCCAGTGCCCAAGCTACAGCCTCCCATCAGGTGGAAGGGCCGGGGTGGGAAATTCAGTGCAAGGTACCTTGAAGGCTATTGCTTTCTAGGGATTTTCACATTTTGATTTGGGGGTGGCTCTCTAGCAAGGGGGAGGGGTCTCCTAGGCTTTAGGGGCAGGAATTGTCTCTGTGGCTTTTCTTCCCTCCTTTTTTAGGGAGGGAGACGTGGAGGCTGGATTTCCCCCAAAGCCATGGAGAAGAGAAGGGTCTGGAAGACCTAGGAGGGGGACAAATGGGGGAGAGGGTGGGCATGGGGTGCCCCTCCCCCAGAGATGCTGATGATGGAACCAGGGCACTGGGTGCCCTGCTTTGGGTTGGAGAAAGTGGAGGTGGTCTCCAAGGGGGAGGGGAGATGGGTGGGGGAGAGGGAGGTCTCAGCTATCCTAGTCTATAGGGTTGTCAGGCCCTGAAATCTCAGTCTGCCAATAGGTCCTTAGAGCTGATCACAGCCGCAGCACCCAGTGAGCCACTCTCAAACCAACTCTCAAGGCTGCCTGGCTTGTCAGACTCCATCAGAGCATTCTAGTTCTCCAGAGCCCCTGGTAAGCACACCAAAACATTCTGATCCATCAGACCTCACCAAAGTATGCCAGCTTGCTGGAAGCTACCAAATCAATCTAATGTATCAGACCACACGAAGCATTCCGGCCCAAGGGACCCTACCACGGCTCACTGAGCTCTATACCGGGCCACACTGGCCTGACAGAGCCACCACACATTTGGCTCACCCGATTCAATGAAACAAAGCCACGCAGACACAGGCATGCACACAAAAGGCAGGGGTGGGAAGGGGGCTGTTTAACAGTAGTTTGCACTAGGTCCATCTCCCATCCCTCCCTCCAGGGTGAGTTCACAAACTTGGCATGTTTGAATGGAGATGACCCTGACAATATTGGGTTTTTTCCCCTAGAGTCCTCCAGATTGGATCCAAGTCCCATGCTTTATTCTCTTCCAAGGAAGACCCCCCGAGGCCAACACCCACCAAAGAGGGGTGTGGAGGGAGAAGGCAGGTCAGAGACTGGTCACTGTCCAATACAGGAAGTACATGCTTCAGCCTAATGACATCACAGGAAGTGACCTCTAGGCACCACCCAAAGTACATCTTCCTGTGATATCACCTAAATGACCTTCAAGGAAGAGCTCATTGAGACATCACAGGAAGTACCTGCTCTCTTATGTTCACAGGAAGTAACCTCTGGGGAACTGCTTCCTGTGACATCATAAGGAGCACCCAGAAGCACCCCAGAAAGTACTCAGTGACATCACAACTGAGACCCTCATTGCCATTACTCTAGGAAAAGCCATCAGAGATGCCACACCAAGTTGATCCAGCCTCTCACGAGTCTTGCCCACAGGACAGGCCCAATCCCAGAGCTGGCATCCTTCCCAGCAGCACCATCCCTGCCCCCCATACAACCTGACAACAAAAGAGTGAACATTCCCACCTAGGAGGGACAACTCCAGTGGGAGGAGAGTAGCTGAGATGATCTGGGAACTCTGGGGTCCCTGCTCCAGATGCCCCATTTCAGCTCAGACGCCTCTGCTACCTCTACTCCCATGGCTTCCCTCAGATCTAGAACTGAAAGCAGAGAGGTGGGGTGTTGTGTTTTGGGGAGGCCCCTCATTCTGGGTGACCCAGAGGCTCCCTCCCCTCCTCCCATAAGCAAACAAAAACTTATAAGGGGGGGAAAAATCCTTATCAAAAAAAGAAAAAAAAAAGGAGGGAAAGAAAGAGAAAATAACGCTTTGTTTTCTATTAAAATCAACAAAATGCAATATATACAGATATCACACATACCTGGGCCCTGGGACGGGAAGGGTCAGGCCCAGCCAAGCACAGGGAGGGAGGAAGGAAGGGTCAGTTCCGGGCTGGGGAGGGGGCTTCTGAGCCCCCTTCCCAACCATCACTCAATCCTGCCTATGACTACCAGAAGGGGAGGGTGCAGTCGGGCCTACCCCAGCCCCATCCCAAAAGGAGCAGGACTACACCAAGCTGAGGTCAGGAGTTGGGGGGAAGGAGGAGAGGGAGGAGGAGGAGGAGATAGGAGGAGGGAGAGGGGTGGGAGCACACACCACAGGCCTCATCCCACTTTCTGGGGGTTTGAGGCCCTCACTCCCTGCTCGTAGGTGACCCGCTGACTGATGAGGTATTGAGCGGCTTGCGTGGCCGCCGGGCTGCCCGTGATGGTGACCCGCCGGTTCCGCGTGCCTGGCAGGAACTCGCCCTTCTTGGAGATCTGGATGCGGGCGCCCGTCAGCTCCTGGTACTCCACCAACGTCTTGCCCCCCTTCCCCAGGATGGCTCCCACCAGGTTCTCAGGCACCGCAATCTCCACCAGCTCCTTGGCACTCTCAGCCGCCAGCTTCTCCGCCGTCAGGAAGCCCCCGGCCGCCCCGGCCGCGGCTGCAGCGGCCACCAGCGGGCCGCCCCCTCCGCCCGCCCCACCGCCCGCCCCGGCCCCAAGGTAGCCGTTGGCGGCCGCGGCCAACGCAAAGGATCCCAGGGCTCCAGGAGGTGGGGGCGGCGGCGGGGCGGCTCCTCCGGCCGGCCCGGCCCCGGCCTCGCCAGCATAGGATGCCAGGAGGTTGGCAGCGGCGGCGGCCGCGGGGTTGGCCCCAGCGGCCACAGCGGCCAGGACGCCGGAGGCCGCGGCAGAGTTGAGGCCCAGGCCCAGGGAGTTGGTGTTGTAGCCGTAACTGGCCAGGGTGTTAAGCGCCGTGCTGATGGCCAGCAGGTCGGTGCCCGAGAAGGCGGGCAGCGCGGCGGGAAAGGCCCCCACGCCTGCCAGCCCGGCGGGGCCCAACAGGCCGGAGGCGGCGGCGGCCGACGCTGCGGCCGCGGCGGGCAGCACATCCGCGGGGCTGGCGTATGGAGAGCCGGTGGGGTTGGAGTTGGCCACCGGGCCAGCCACGTTGGCATAGCTGATGTTGAGGCAGCTGCTGCTCTGGGGGTCTTCTTGTACCTTCTGCACGATGGCGCTCACGGCCTTGTGCACCTGCTCGGGCTCGCCGCTGACTGTCACCACGCGCTCCTGCAGGTTGATGCCCTCTGGCTTCTGGGACAACTGCACCCACGCCCCTGACTGTTCCATCACGGCTTTCACCGTGGCGCCCCCCTTGCCGATGATCAGGCCCGCCGTGCTGTTGGGGACGATCAGCTTGGCCTGCGTGGGGAGCAAAAAGGAGGGTCTTTAATTTTATTTTTTTTTTAATTAAATTAGGCTGGGCACGGTGGCTCTCGCCTGTAATCCCAGGCTGAGGCGGGGAGATGACATGAGGTCAGGAGTTCCAGACTAGACGGCCAACATGGTGAAACTCTGTCTCTACTAAACATCCAAAAATTAGCCAGCCCGGTGTGTTGGACATGCCTGTAATCCCAGCTACTTAGGAGGCTGAAGCAGGAGAATCACTTGAACCCAGGAAGCAGAGGATCCAGTGAGCTGAGAACACGCTATTGTACTCCAGCCTGGGTGACAGAGGGAGACTCTGTCTCAAAATAAAATAAAGTAAAATTTTATATATATATGTATATATATATATACATACATATATATATATACATATATATATGTATGTATATATATATATATTTTTTTTAAGTAGAAATGGGGCCTTGCTACGTTGCCTAGTCTGGTCTTGCACTCCTGGCCTCAAGTGATCCTCCTGCCTTAGCCTGAGCCACCAAGCTAGTGAAGGGAGGCTTTACGGTGGCTAGAGACTGAGAGGTCATTCCCCACCCCTCCTCTCCAGCATCCAAAATCAGGCTCAGCATGGCCCTTTGATAGGCACCAGTAGGGTCCAACTGGTTGTTTAAAATATTAAAATGTTTCAGGTCAGATGCTATGGCTCATGCCTATAATCCCAGCAGTTTGACAGGCTGAGATGGGAGGATTGCTTGAGCCCAGCAGTTTGAGACCAGCCTGGGCAACATAGCAAGATCTTGCCTCTAACATTAAATGTTTTTAAAAATTTGACATATATCCACAATGGTTGGTAAATGAATAGCCAGTATTCGAGGTCCCCTCAGTAGCCCCTCAACCACCCTGTCCCATGTACGGGGGACTCTTAGTACCTCCCCTGCATCCAGCATCTAAAGGCTTAATGGCTGATCCAGTGGGGCCCTCCAGGATCCCATTCCAAGCTTGCACTGTGGCCCACCCATGCCTTCTAGTATTAAGTACTCTGACTTCCAGCCCTGGAAAAGCCTTTGTTAAATCTCACTAATTTATAGATGAGCCTCTTGAGGCCTTAGAGGTGAAAGGACTTGCCCCAAGGTTCCCCAGTTAGTGACGGAGCTAAAATCTAGGCTCTTGGGTTCCAGATCCCTTGTGCTCCCCTAGACATGGTCTTCTCGTTTAACTCTGTTGTTATGAGCTGAAATTGCGTCCCCTCCAAATTCATATGTGGAAGCCCTAACTCCCAGTACTTTAGAATTTGACTATATTTGGAGACAGGGTTTTTAAAGAGGTAATTAAGTTAAAATGGGGTCATTAGGGTTGGCCCTAATTTACTGACAGGTGTACATATAAGCAGAGGAGATTAGGACACAGAGAGAAGACTATGTGAAAACACAGGGAGAAGAAGGCCAAGGAGAGAAGCCTCAGAAGAAACCAACCATTTACAAACCAAGGAGAGAGGCCTTGGAAGAAACCAACCCTGCTAACACCTTGGTCTTGGATTTCTGGCCTCCAGAATCATGAGATTATAAATACGTGTTGTTTAGACCACCCAGTCTCTGGCGCTTTGTTATGGCAGCCCTAGCAAACTAATCTAGTTGTCTAGATCTCATCTGTAGAATGAAATTTACTAATCTGTAAAATGAAGATAACATGAGGCTTGTGTCTGAGAAGGCAGACATACATGGATGTCTTGGATGTCACACACTGGATCAGGAATCCAAGTACTTAGATTTCAGTCTCCTTCTAACTCCAGGGAGGAGAACTCTCCAGGATGAAGAAGTTGGTCATTTGAATATGGTGATTTCCCTCTTCTCATGGAGAGCAGCCCACCCTTCAACCACCCATCTGTCCCAAGCATTCACAAGTCAGATCAATCTTAATTCCAGTGGGGACATTTCAAAACCAGTCATCTCCTTTTGCACCTACAAGAGCATTTCTACATATACATTCTTCCCTCTCAAAAATCATTCCTGCATCCCCTTAAACCCTGGGGGTGTTTAAGAAATTCATGGGGGTGGTAGTTTTTGGTTGTTGAAGGACTAGGGGGCAGATGGGGACTATCAGTGGGCAGGACCACAGGTGTCTGTACCCCACAATTGAGAGTCAGTCCCTCACAAGGAAGAGTGGTCCTGGGCCCTACTTGACTACTTTTGTTTGTTTGTTTGTTTGTTGGGATTACAGATCTGAGCCAGGCTGGAGGGCAGTGGCTCTATCTCAGCTCACCGCAATCTCTACCTCCTATGTTCAAGTGATTCTCCCAACTCATACTCCCTAGTAGCTAGGATTACAGGCGCCCACCACCACGGCTGGCTAACTTTTTCGTATTTTTAGTAGAGACGGTTTCACCCTGTTGGCCAAGCTGGTCTTGAACTTCTGGCCTCAAGTCATCCAGCCACCTTGGCCTCCCAAAATGGGATTACAGGCGTGAGCCACTGTGCCCTCCTGCTGGACAGTCATGCTGATTAAGAGCCTGTTTTTAAATCTCTGAGCCCTCATCTGGGCATGGTGGCTCACGCTTATAACCCAGCACCTTGGGAGGCCAAGGTGGGAAGATCACTTGAGCCCAAGAGTTGGAGAGCAGCCTGGGCAACATGGCACGACCCCATCTATACAAAAAAATAAATAAATAAAATCATTAGCTGGTGTGGTGGCACATGCCTGTAGTCCCAGCTACTCAGGAGGCTGAGGTGAGAGGATCACTTGAGCCTGGGAGGTGGAGGTCACAGCTGAGATTGTGCCATTGCACTCCAGCCTGGGCAACACAATGAGACCCTGTCTCAAAAAAAAAAAAAAAAAAAAATCTCTGAGGCTAGAACCCAACTGACACAATGAGACACTATTTCAAAAAAACAAAAAACAAACCCCCCAAAAACCAAAAACCAACCAACCAAACAAAAAACTCAGCTCAGAGCCCAACCCCATGATACATGTAAGTACCAAGGGACCAAGTATTGTTTGCACAGTTTTAAGAGCTACTGAAATTTCCAGGAATGCAACTACCAGTAAATCAAGAGTGGATTGTGCTTTATTTTACTCTGCACTTTACTAAGAGTTTTCATCATTTTAGAAAACTTAGTCTCCAGGATTATACTCTGGATCACTTTACATTTGTAATTGTTTCACTTAGCTATGCTTAGGTGTAAGCACTGCCTAATTCATTATTTCTTCTATTGTGGTCCTGACCAAGTTTTTATTTACATATTAAAATTCACCTTGGCCAGGCACAGTGACTCACACCTCATCCAGCACTTTGGGACTCTGAGGCAGGGTGGATCACTTGAGCCCAGGAGTTCAAGACCAGCCTGGGCCTCATAACGAAACCCTGTCTCTAGTAAAAATACAAAAATTAGCCAGATGTGGTGGCATCTGCCTGTGGTCCCAGCTACATGGGAGGCTGAGGTGAGAGGATCACTTGAGCCCAGGAGGTTGAGGCTGTAGTGAGCTGTGACTGTGTCACTGTACTCCAGTCTGGGCAACCGAGCAGACCCTGTCTCAAAAACAACAAACAAAAAAATAAAATAAAATTCATCTTGCTTTATAACAAATCACCTTCCTTTTATTTCTTCTTTATTTTAAAACATCTCATGGGATAAATAAAACACAGTATATACATACAATGAAATATTTGGCAATAAATTGAATGAACAAAGTACCGATACATGCTACAGCATGGATGAATCTAGAAAACATTATACTAAGTGAAAGAAGCCAGTTACAAAAGACTACATCTGAGTTCATTTACATAAATGTCCAGAATATGCAAATCCACAGAGCCAAAAAGTAGATTTGTGGTTTCCAGGGAATGGGAGGAAGGGGATTGGGGGTGACTGCCTATAGGTATAGGGTTTCTTTTGGGGTAATACATTCTGGAATTAGATAGTGTTGATGGTTGACCAAATACTGTATGATTCCTTTTACAGAAATGTCCAGAATAGGCAAATCTATAGACACAGAAAGTTTATTTGTGGTGGCCTGGGGATAGGGAGAGGGTGAGCTGAGATGAGGGATTGAGGGGTCATAGCTAAGGCGATCAAGATTTCTTTTGGAGGCCAGGCTTGGTGGCTGATGCCTGTAATCCTAGCATTTTGGGAGGCAGAAGCCGGAGGATTGCTTGAGTCCAGGAGTTAGAAATCAGCCTGGGCAAGATGGTGAAACCCCATTCTACAAAAAATAAAAATAAATTAACTAGATGCAGTGGTGTGCACCTATAGTCTCAGCTACTCAGGAAGCTAAGGGATCACTTGAGCCCAGGAGTTCGAGGCTGCAGTGAGCTATAATAGGTGACACTGCACTCCAGCCTGGGTGACAGTGCAAGACCCTGCCTCTAAACAAAGAAAGAAAAAAAGGATTTATTTTGGAGGCAATGCAAACATTCCAAAACAGATTATGGCAACAGGTGTACTATGTGAATATAATAGAAGCCATTGAGTTATACACTTTATTTATCATGTATTTTATGTTTCATTTTTTTTAATAGACAGGGTCTTGCTCTGATACCCAGGCTGGAATGCAGTGGTGCAGTCAGAGCTCACTGCAGCCTTGTACTCCTGGGCTCAAGTGATCCTCCTGCCTCGGCCTCCTAAAGTGCTGGGATTACAGGCATGAGCCCCCATACTAGGCCTAAAGCCATATACTTTAAATGGGTGAGTTGTAGGTATGTGAATTATATCTCAATAAAGCTGTCAAAAAGTCATATGAGTGTAGGTATGTCTATATATGTATATATCAATAGTGTTTCAGAGAGTAAAGTGGACATGACAAAATATTTGTAGGAGAAAGGGGGTATTGCTGTGACAGAGCTGTCCATGTTTTGTTCCCTGTTGGTCTCCCTGACTTTATTTTGATTGATTGCTTTATTTATTTGACACAGTCTCACTCTGTCTCCCAGGCTGGAGTGCAATGGCACCATCTCGGCTCACTGCAATCCCCACCTCCCACGTTCAAGCAATTCTCAAGTGACCTGAGATCGTGCAACTGCACTCCAACCTGGGTAACAGAGTGAGACTCCATCTCAAAAAAAAAAAAAAAAAAAAAAGTCCAGGCATGGTGGCTCATGCCTGTAATCCCAGCACTTTGAGAGTCTGAAGGGGTCAGATTGCAAGTTTAAGACCACCTGGGCAACATGGCAAAACCTGGCCTCTATAAAAAGTACAAAAATTAACTGGGCATGGTGGTGCATGCCTGTAGTCCCAGCTACTTGGGAGGCTGAGGTGGGAGGGTGGCCTGAGCCCAAGAGGTGGAGGTTGCGGTGAGCCAAAACGGCATCACTGTACTCCAGCCTGGGTGACAGAGCCAGACCTTGTCTCAAAAGAAAAAAGAAAAAGGAAAAAGAATCTTCTGGTTTGTAAGTGTTTGGAAGTATAAGAAAAAAAAATCCTAGGTCGGGCGCAGTGGCTCACGCCTGTAATCCCAGCACTTTGGGAGGCCGAGGCGGGTGGACCACGAGGTCAAGAGATCAAGACCATCCTGGTCAACATGGTGAAACCCCGTCTCTACTAAAAATACAAAAAATTAGCTGGGCATGGTGGCACGTGCCTGTAGTCCCAGCTACTCGGGAGGCTGAGGCAGGAGAATTGCTTGAACCCAGGAAGCGGAGGTTGCGGTGAGACGAGATCGCGCCATTGCACTCCA
>PVKV010026988.1:0-27101 GCA_004027835.1 Alouatta palliata
TTTTTTTTTTTTTTTTTTTTTTTTTTTTTGTTTGAGACGGAGTCTTGCTCTGTCGCCGGGCTGGAGCACAGTGACACAGGCTCGGCTCACTGCAACCTCCACCTCCTGGGTTCAAGCGATTCTTCTGCCTCAGCCTCCCGAGTAGCTGGGAATATAGGCACGTGCCAAACGCCCAGCTAATTTTTGTATTTTCAGTAGAGACGGGGTTTCACCATGTTGGCCAGGATGATCTCGATCTCTTGACCTCGTCGTGATCCACCCGCCTCAAGCCTCCCAAAGTGCTGGGATTATAGGATTACTCCTTTTTTAAGTGTAGTGTTTGAAAAACATGCCTGTTTAACCATGTCAGTTAAGATACAAAGTATTTCCACTATCCTATACGTTCTTCATAGCCTCTTCTGGTCAGTCCCCTGTCTCCCTCCTTCTTCCTCCACTTTGGGTTTGAACAACCGCATATCTCCTTTTGCACACTATAGGTTTTTCCTATTCTAGATTTTTGTGTTAATTGGTTCATGTAACATAATCTTTGTTGTACCTGGCTTCTTTGACCCCACATAGTGTTTTTATAATTTATTCCTGCTATTGAATGTATCAGTAGATGTTTTCATCTTATTGCTGTATTCCAGTGTGTGAATATACCACAATTTGCTTTTCTTTTTATCTGTGAAAGTCATTAGGGTTATTTTTAGTGAGGGGGTGTTAGGCATAATGCTACGGTGAACATTTGTTTACACTTGTGGACCTACATGTTTCTTTTTTTTGGGAGGAAAAATGCCATTGTTTTCCAAAGTGGTTGGGCATTTTCCACTCATATAGCCAAAGCGTATGAGTTCCAGTTATTCCCCATCCTTGCTAGTACTTGGTATTGTCAGTCTTAGTAGTTTTTAGCTATTCTACTGTGTAATATCTCATGAGGTGTTTCCCTGAAGAACAAGAATGTAGAGCATTATTTTAAGTCTCTATAGGGCATCCTGTGTCTTCCTTTGTAAAATTCAATTTATTAAATATTTTCTTTTTTGTTTTTCATCATTTTTTCTTAGTGCTTCTAATATCCTAATTTTTGCGCACCTCAGGATTGTGATTTCTCCTATGTTTGGTGTTTTTATTAATTTTTTTTTTTTTAAGAGATAGGTAGGGTCTCACTGTTGCACAGACTGGAGTGCAGTGGCACTGTGGTAGCTCACTGCAGCTTTGAACCCCTGGGCTCAAGCAATCCTGCTGCCTTAGTCTCCCAATTAGCTAAGATTATAGATGTGCACCTCTGCCCCGCTAATTTGCTAAAAGATTTTTTTTTTTTTGGTAGACATTGAGTCTTACTATGTTGCCCAGGCTGATCTCAAACTCCTGGGCTCTAGTACTCTCCTGCCTCAGCCTCCCAGAGTGCTGGGCTTACAGGTGTGAGCCACCATGCTCAGCCTCCTGTTTTTTTTCCCTAGAAGTTTTATAGCTTTGGCATTTTTGCTTATTTGTAATCCATAAATATTTTTTATTTATGTGTAGTGTCAGTTTATTTTTTTCCCACATATATTTCCAGTTTTTCTAGCATCATTTGTTGATGCTATTGAAAGGAGTTTTGGGAGATTGATATCTTAAAATATTCCTTCAATCCATTATGCACATGGTACATCTCTAGCCATTTATGTCTTCTGTGGTTTTTCTCATAATGTTTTGAAATTTTTAGCGTAGAGGTCTTACATGTCATTTGTTATATATTTTTCTGTTTTGTTTTCTGGAACTGCTATTGTAAATTGAATTTTAAAATAAATGTGTTTACAGCTAGTATATAATTGTAGAACTGATTCTGAAACAGTAAGATCTGAAAAAAAGTGAAAAAAACTGCTTTTGGTGTATTTACCTTGTATATCTTGTCACCTTGTTAAATTTACTAATACTCATGTTAGTAGCTTTTTTAGTAGATTTCTTAGGATTTCTAGGTAAATGGTATGTCTTCTGTGGAAAAGACTTTTATTTTTTCTTTTCAATCTCTATGGCTGTTTTATTTGTTAATTTTTGTTGCCTTATTTTAGTAGCTAGGGCTTAAAAATAGTGTTGAATGGAAGTGGTGAGAGTGGACATGACTGCCTTGTTCCTTAACTTAGGTGAAAAGCATTCAAGTTTTTACATTTAAGCATGATATCTGCTTTGGGACTTTCATGTATGCCCTTTCAAATTAAGGAAATTACATTCTATTTCTAGTTTTCTGAGAGTTTGTATCTTGAATGAGTATTGAATTCAGTAAATGCTTTTTTTGCATCTGTAAGTGTTAAAATTCACCAGTGAAACTGGTCCTGGATTTTCTTTGTGGAATGGGTTTAACCACAAAGTTAATTCCCTTCATAGCTGTGTTAAATATTTTCTGTTTATTCTTGAGTTAGTTTTAGTAATTTGGGTTTTTCTGGGAATTTATTCAATAGAAATTGTCAAACTTATTTTCGTAAAGGTGTTTGTAGTATTTCCTTTGTTCTTTTAAAGTTTACAGAATCCATAGTGACATCCTCTCTTTCATTCCTGATTTCGGTAATTTCTGTTTTCTCTTTGTTTCCTCTGTCAGTCTATCTTGAGGCGTATCAGTTTTATTAGTCTTTATTTATTGCCTTTTAGTTTCCTTGAATTTTCTCTGGTTGTGTGTTTTTTTAGTTCATTGATTTAAACTATATTTATTCTTTGCTTATACTTTTGTGTTTAATTCGCTCATTTCTCACTTTCTAAGATGAATGCATGCCATTTGAAATCTTCTTTTCTAATGAGTATTTATTTTGTACGTTTTTCTCTTAGCACTGTTGTATCTCTACCTTAGTTGTTATATTTTCATTGCTGTCCTATTCAAAGTATTTTTTACTTTACTTTTTCTTACTCATGGATATAGATGAGTTTTTAAACTTCTAGATATTTGTGGATTTAGTAGTTTTTTTGGTTATTGACTTTGAATTTAATTATTATTATACTCTGTATAATTTTAGTTTTTAAAAGTTTTTGAGACATTTTATGTACTAGCCTATGATCTGTCTTGGTGAAAATTCCATGTATATTTGAAATGAATATGTATTCTGTCATTGTTATGTTTTCATTGCTGTCGTAGTCAAAATATTTTTTACTTTACTTTTTCTTACTCATGGATATATTTAAGTTTTTAAACTTCCAGGTATTTGTGGATTTTACGAGTTTGTTTTTGGTTATTGACTTTGGATTTAATTATTTATTATGCTGTGTATAATTTCAGTTTTTAAAAAGTTTTTGAGACATTTTGTTTTCTAGCCTATGATTTATCTTGGTGAAAATTCCATGTGTATTTGAAATGAGTATTCTGTCATTGTTAGGTATAGTGTTTTATAAATGTCAATTAGGGAAAGTTGATTAATAGTATTAAGTTTAGCGTTAATGATTTTCTGTTCATCTGTACAGTCTGTTACTGAGAAAATAGTACTGAAATCTTTTGTTTTGTGGATTTTTACCTATTTCTGCTTTCAGTTTGGTCGGTTTTTGCCTTATGTATTTTGAAGCTTTATTAGGTACATAATAAATGGCTTTTACATTTTTAATTAAAATTCATTAAAATTGTATCTGCCATATTTATGTGGCTACTATATTGGACAGTATATGTATAGGAAAAATTCTGTTGAATAGTACTGGTTTGGATTATTTATGTTTGATGTAATGATATGGATGAATTTAAGTTGACCATCTTGTTATTCCTTTTCTATTTTTTGTTTTGTTCTTTTTTCCTTTGTTCCCTCCTTTTCCTGCTTTCTTTTGGATTGAGTGTTTTTTAGCATTCCATTTTATCTCTGCTATAGGCTTATTAGGTATACCTTATTTATTTTTGATGACTGCCCTAAGTCTTATGCATATTTTAACTTACCGTACGGGTCTACTTTCAAATAATGTGTGGTTTTACATTTATAATTAGACCTTTACCAAAATATGCTTCCATTTTCTCCTACCATATTTTTTTGCTATTGTTATCATATATTTTACTTCTACATATGGTATAAACCTACATTGTTTATAATTTTTAATGTCATACATTCTTAGTTTTACTTCAGTCAATTATCTTTTAAATAAGTTACACATGTGAAAAGTCTTTTATATGTACCCACAGATTTCTCATCTCTGATAGTCTTTATTATTTTATATAGGTCTGAATTTCTAATACCAGTTTCCTTTTGTCTGTAGAACTTCTATTAATATGTATTGTATTATAGATTTGCAGACAGTGAATTCTCTCAGCTATTTGAAAATTTCTTTCATCTTCATTTTCTTTTTCTCTTTTACCACAAACTCAGAAGTTCTTACTAGTCATCTTCATTTTTCAGATACTTTGTTAGGTATAGAATTTTAAGTTTATAGTTTTTTTTTTTTCTCCCCATAAAATGTCATCCCATTGTCTTCTGGCTTGTATTGTACATATTGAGGATTCTGTAGTCATTTTAATCTTTTGTTGTCTGTATGTAGTATGCCTTTTTATTCTGGATGCTTTTAGGGCTTTTTTTTTTTCATGATTATTTTTCAGTGAATCAATTGTGTTATGTCTTGGCGTTGATTTCTTTGTGTTTATTCTGCTGTCTTAGTCTATTTGTGCTATACCAAAACAAACGAGCGGATTATAAATGACAGAAACTTATTTCCCACAGTTTGGGAGGCTAGAAGGTCTAAGATCAAGGGCGCTGGCAGATTTTGTATCTGGTGAGGGTTTGCTTCCTCATAGATGGCTGTCTTCTCACTTGAACCTGGCATGGCAGAAGGGAGTGCTATTTTTTTTTTTGAGACAGAGTCTCGCTCTTTTGGCCAGGCTGAAGTGCAGTGGCACAATTTTGGCTCACTGCAACCTCTGTCTTCCGGGCTGAAGCAGTTCTCCTGCCTCAGCTTCCCGAGTAGCTGGGATTACAGGTGTGTGCCACCACACGCAGCTAATTTTTGTGTTTTTAGTAGAGACGGGGTTTCACCACGTTGGCCAGGCTGGTCTCGAACTGCTGACCTCAGGTAATCCACCCCACCTCAGCCTCCCAAAGTGCTGGGATTATATGCATGAGCCATCGCACTCAGCCTGGGCTACGTTTTATAAGTGCACCAATCCCATTCCCAGTCATCTCCCAAACCCTCACCTCCTACTGTCATTGTCTTGGGGTTTAGGATCTCAGTGTAAGAATCTGGTGGGGGACACAAATATTCATAGTGTAGCGTCTGCCTTAGGTTCACTGTGCTGCTTTGCTTTGTGAGTTTACAGTTTCCAACAAATATGAAACTTTCTGGCCATTTTTTTGAATTTTTTTTTTCTGTTCCCTCTCATTTTTGTAGTCTCCTTAAAATAATGTCTCACAGGTTGAAGAGCCTGTGTTCACTTTCTTTCTAGCCTTTTTACTTTCTAAGCTTTGGTTAGGTATATTTTATTGCTATGTCATGACCTTCAGGTTCACTGGACTTTTCTTTTTCTGTATTTAGCTTACTGCTATCCCTATCCAGTGAATTTTCATTTCAGGTACTGTATCTTTTTTTTTTAATCATTAGAAGTTTCATTTGGATCTTTTTAAATGTTTTTCAGTTTATCTCCTCATTATGTTCACATTTTCCCTTCCTTGAACATATTTATGATAGTTGTGTTAAAGTCTTGGTTTGCTGTTTCATTCTCTCTCGTTTTTTCCTGTTCTGTTTCAATTAAATGATTTTTCTCATGAATGTGGGTTACATTTGCTTGCTTCTTTGAATGTTTAGTAACTTAATTGGATGCTGAATCTTATGAAAGTTATATTGTGACTGCTGGATTTTGTTTACTTCTTTAGAGAGTATTGAGCTTTCTTTTGGCAGATAGTTAATTACTTGTGAATTAGCTTAATCCTTTTCAGGGCTTGTTTTTAGGTTTTGTTCATATGCATCTAGAATAGCTTTACTCTAGGGCTGATTTAGCCTTTCTACTAAGGCATGACTCTTGTGGGTTCTCTG
Organism: Alouatta palliata; assembly: GCA_004027835.1. Classification (NCBI taxonomy): domain Eukaryota; kingdom Metazoa; phylum Chordata; class Mammalia; order Primates; family Atelidae; genus Alouatta; species Alouatta palliata. The sequence goes on from PVKV010026988.1 coordinate 5,938, forward strand.
CTGATTGTCCCGGATGTTCAGCGAGGTTTCTTTACTCTGGTTGGTAGGAACTAGAATGTCCTCCAGCCCTTTGTGAGCTCTGGGAATTGTTCTGCTTACAGGTCTTTGGTAATTGTTTTTTCCAAGGTAGTTTTTCTTTGCCTGACCTTGTGAACTCTTATCCTCAGCATGTTCAGCTTGGTCTTTCTTTGAAGACTTCAAGCGTCCTTTAAATAGATTTCTGGCACTTTTTCTGTGTAGCTCTCCATCTATACTTTGTTGCAGCCTTCACAAAGTTTAAATTGTTTCCTTGGCTCAGTGAGATTTTCTTGTTCTGCTTGGGTTACCCCTCTATGCCACAGTCTAAGTGCCTTTAGACAAAAAGCTGTAGAGATTTTAGTGTTTTTTATTCTAATTTGTATATATTTCTAGTCTGATGACATTTACTTTGTCGTGGACAGAAGCAGAAGTCGTCAAGGTCCCTTGATTTTTGCTGGTAGCACTTTTCTGTCTTAGTTCCACCTTCTAGGTTTTGGCCACTGGATAGAATTAGGGATGGAGTTAATTCTGAAGGCTGCACAAGATTAGAGCCCTGAAGGCTGTGTTAGGTCAGGAGACCTATTAAGCTTGATGTTTAATGAGTTTGAGGTAAAATGCAGGATTGAAACTAAAATCAGCAAGAGAACTGAAGTCATAGCATGGGGAGCATCAATTTTGCTGAAGTGGTAAAGTGAGTGCATAATTGTGAAAATGAGTATAGGCTACTGCTTAAAGTTTCTAATTAGTGCTATTGAAAGAGTAGAAAAAGACATTTCATATAATTTCAGCTTGCATTTATCAAATGCTTATTCTTTGCCAGACACTGTTCTAGACATGGGGAGTATAAAAATATAAAATTGTTTTTAAACCTTTGGGAAACTAATTTCCTAACTGGGTAAATGGATACATAATATTAATATGATTTTGTAGTAGATTTTGTCGAAGAAGATGATGGCTTTATTTTCTATTCTGACTGAGTTTAGCATGCCATCCAAGGTGATGCCGTGGTAGTACAGGATATTAAGGTAAGAGGGATTTTATTTGCTAACTTGTTGAGGAAATGGTGCTTGAGTTGAGACTAGAAAGATTAGTAAGCATTAGGCAAATAAAAGTGTGCTTGGCATTTCATGCATAAGGAATTGCGAGAGCAGAGACATGGAAGTATGAGATAATACGAGTATGAGTATGTGTGTATGTATGTAAATATAACTAAGTAATTTGATAGTACTAAAGTATAAAACAAGAGGAGGGTGTGAATGGAGATAAAACTAAGAATTGACGGGGACTTGTAAACCAAAAGCTTTGACTTTATTCAGTAGGGAATGTGTCATCTAATTAGGTTCAGCTGCATTTATTAGAAAATCTCAGAATAGCCATTGATTACACAAGATAGAAGTTTATTTTTCTCTTAAATGAAATAAGTCAGGTAGGCAGTCTAAGGGCTATTTCTGGGACCAAGGCTTCTATTGTCTTGCGTTTCCATCATTCTTTATAGCAGTGCCTCTTCGGCCAGATAACGGGAAAGAAGATGTTCTTTTTTATTAATTTGACTTCCAGAAAGTCCTGTAAAATGCTTTTGCTTACATGTAATTGGACACTTGATCATAAGGCTTCACTTTCTAGCATGGGAATTACATTTACTTTTCCAAATAAAATGGGATTCTGTTGGTGGGAAAGAAGAGGAATAACTAGCAGTCGTTGTGATGGGAAGCCCTAGAGGAGAAGTATAGTGATCAGATGTTCCCTTTATATTACTCTAAATGTATTTGGGATGTGGGGTTGGAGAAGGAAGGGGAGCAGGAAAGACTGGAGTCCAGAAGACTAATTTGTTCTCCTGGAATCAATTGTCTAGTTAAGAGATAGGATCTGATCTAGGGCTGCTACTTTAAGGATGCAAGAAGAGAATATTAGTTGGTATTTTGGTTGCAGGTAACAGAAACTAAATTTAAATTGGCTTTTGCAAAAAGGAGGGTTTATTATTAAAGTACAAAATTCTCCTAAGACATATAGATGTAGGCTTCAGGAATGGCTGGAATTAGAATTGTGAATGGCTTTTGTAATTTTCTTGCCATTTTTCATTTCCCCACCCTGAGTTCTATTTTTTAAAAAATTTTTGCTGATTCCTATTTCTCATGACAGAAATGGCCTTTTCCAATGCTTTTCCAGTTCTTAGTTTTAGATAAGCCCATTTAGACCTGATTTCAGATACCTAAGGAATGGCTCAGATTGATATGAACTGGGTTAGATACCTACCTTTGAAGTAATCAGCAGTGGCCACGGATACAGGTAGGCTCCTTTGGTAATCATGTATTCACTGTATGATATATTTGATAAATATTTTAGAAATGAAAATGGTAGGTTTGAATGTGTGAGGTAACATGATCCTGGGTTTCTGACTTGGTTAAGTGGGTAGTTGGTTGTTCCAGATAACTAACTTCAATAATATACAAGGAGGAATAGATTTTGTAGAAGAAGGTGATGGCTTTATTTTCTATTCTTACCGAGTTTAGCATGCCATCCAACTACAGTAGACAATTAGTCAGTGAAACTTTGGTTAGACAAATTTGAAAGATATCAGCACAATTGATTGTAGTTCAGGCCATCAGAATGGATTTAGTGGTCCATTAAAGGGAATGTTTAGAGATTTAAAAATGTCATAGGCATGGAACCCCAAATAACATAGACATTTAAGGGCTGAGCAAAGGAGGAAGAGATCATAAAGGAAATGGGGAAGAAACAAAGAGTGGGAGGAGAGCTGAGAAGTGTCATGGAAGTCAGGAAAGTGAGTCATGAACAGAGTTGTATTGAGCAGAGAGGTCTAGAGAGCTGAAGACTGAAACATTTTGTTGAATTTGGCACAGTGGATGCCGTTGGTGAGTTTGGAGAAGTTTCAGTAGATTAATAGGGACAGTAGATATATTGTAGAGTTTTGAGAAAATGTATGAAAGTGAGAGTGTGAAGGCAGTGCCTGTAGACTACTCTTTCAAGAAGTTCATCTAAGAATGGAAGCTGGAAGATTAATTCCTGCTAGAGAAGGAATATATGGGATCAAGAAGGTCCCCCTCACCCTAAAAAAAAAAAAGAATGGGAGATGCTTGAGCATAATTCTAGGCCATTAGGGATCTTTGGTTGATGCCTTAAGAGGAGAAGATAATTGATGGAGCAAGGTCCTGGGGGAACAGAAAGAGTTGGTATCAAAATCTTTAGAGCAGGATCTGCCTTAAATAGGAGGAATTAACTGGAAATAAGGATAGGCAGAGCCATAAATGTGTTGGGTGATGAGTAGGAAGATAAGGTGACCCCAGAAGACATCATTTAGTGAGAATATGGGAATTAGTATGAAGCTTGAGGAGGGTGTTGAGGAAGATAATGTTATCTGCAGTTTTAGATCAAGGTAAATCTCAAAATGTGAAACTTAGGTAGGCACTGAAGCTCTGTGCTGAAGTGAGTTCTCTACTTGGCAGTTCTCGTTTTTGTTTTTTTGCTTTCTCTTGGCTTGATAATAAATGGATAAGAAAATAAAAATAATTTGGTTTTGTTTTGTGGACTTAAACTAGTGGGTTTGCATTTTTTTTTTTTTTAATTTCTTTTTTTTAGTCTTTTGAGACGGAGTCTCTGTCACCCAGGCTGGAATGCAGTGGCACAATCTCAGCTCACCCAAACCTCCACCTCCTGGGTTCAAGCGATTCTCCTGCCTCAGCCTTCTGAGTAGCTGGGATTATAGGCATGTAGCATCACACTTGGCTAGCTTTTTTGTATTTTTAGTAGAGAACGGGTTTCATCATGTTGGCCAGGCTGGTCTCGAACTTCTGACCTCAAGTAATAACACCCGCCTCGGCCTCGCAAAGTGCTGGGATTACAGGTGTGAGCCACTGCACCCAGCTCTTTAAAATTTCAATGTCATTTTGTAAAGGGGAAATACAGTGTAAGCATTTTTTCTAGGATGCTGAATTTCTACTACTTAACAGCACAGAATTTTTATATCAAAGTATGCAAATTTGAGAATTTCACTTACATGCTAAATGTTCTTAGAGCTCTGAAGATGAGTGGGTTGAGGCTGTTCCATCCCAGACTCCTGACAAGGAAAAGGCCTGGAAAGTGAAAGACAAAAAGTCACAAAAAGATGACAGCCAAATTATCAAGGTAAGCAAGCCACCTTATCTTCCTTCCTTCCTTCCTTCCTTCCTTCCTTCCTTCCTTCCTTCCTTCCTTCCTTCCGTCTGTCCGTCCTTCCATCCTTCTTTCTTTCCTTCCTTCTGTCCGTCCGTCCGACCATCCTTGGTTCATTCATTTTAGAGACAGGGTCTCACTCTGTTGTCCAGGCTGGGCTGCAGTGGCACAATCATAGCTCACCACAGCCTCGACATCCCAGGCTCAAGCGATCCTCCCACCTCAACCTCCCATGTAGCTGGGACCACAGGTGTGTGCCACCATGCCTGGCTAATTTTTTATTTTTTGTGGAAGTGGGGTCTCCCTATGTTGCCTAGACGGATCTTGAACTCCTGAGCTCAAACAGTCCTCCCCCCTCAGCCTCCCATGGTGCTAGGATTAGACACATGAACCACTGCACCTGGCCCGCTAATTGATTTTAAAGGAATAAGTATCAACTTTTGAGAATAAATGAATATAAAAATGAAAGATGATTAAATTTTTCTCAGGAGAAAAATTAGACTTTGAAAACAATATACTTTATGAATAATTTTGGCAGTAATGCTGTTTGCTGAATGTTTATACCCCCACTTCCCCTTCTACTGTGAAAAAGTGAGTGTTCCTCTCTATTCTCCTGCCTTAGAGGTTTTCATGCTTTTGATTGTTAAGAAGTGGCACCTCCCCCATATGTACCTAAAGACTTATACTGTTCTCTGTCTGACCCTTCTACAGTGAGTAGAGTTCCATCACAGTTTTTCTTTCCCTTTAGCTCATGCCTTAATTTTCTTAACAATACTTAACAGTTGAATAGTTCACAAACTTTGGGTTATAGTTCATCTGCCTAAGGAAGAATGTAATTAGTTCACTGTTAGCCACAGGTGAAGGAGAAAGTTGAACAGGAACTAAGTTTAATTGCTTGTTGTCAGTTGCTTGATTGCCAGACTGAGCTAGATGCTTTAGATGTGTTATCTTGTTTACTCTTTAAAACAATCTTGAAAGGTAGGGATTTTATACCATTTAATAGAGGAGAGACTAAATATAGAGAGATTAGGAAACTTGCTTCAAGTTATATAGCCATGTAGAACTTGATTCAGCTTTGATTGCCTCTAAAATCTTTGCTCTTATTACCAAGTGTTTATTAAATTCTAATCAGTTCAGATTGAAATGGCTGCCTTTTTTAACAGAGGGATGAGTGGATGACTGTTGATTTTATGTCTGTTAAAACTGTGTCGTCCTCATCACTCAAAGCTGAAAAGGAAACTATGAGGAAAATAGAGCAAGAGAAAACCCAAGCACTTGAACAGGTAAGAGAATATTTGAAATGCTTTAATTTTCTAATTTACCTTGAATAAACTTATAAGACATTTATATAAAGCAGTTTAACTTGTAAAATATTATTTAACTTTTTATAGTATTTAATACAATTAGTGAAAACAACTGTGAAATGTGATATCAGTTTAATAAAAATGTATTTCCTATAGAAGTGAGTTAAACGTTTACTGGGTTTATAAATCCAGGGCATATATAAAGGTGAGTGAATACTGAGTTTAGGTTAATACCATTAAATTGAAAGTGAACTCAGCTTTTGTTTCAGTTGAATTAGATACCATAAAAATACTTCCATTTCAAGACAGCTAGAATTTCTAGATAAAATGTAAAATAAGCATGCTTATTTTATACTTTACTGTTGTTACTTTGCTAGTAAGGAAGCAATAGGAAATCTGTAGAGACCGAAAAACGAGGCAAAAGCGTGAATCCAGAGAAGTACGGAAGTGCCAAAGCTGGTAGCTTTTCTAGGGGTATCATGTCATCCTGGTAAAATGGAATTCCAATTTGTACTGCACTAGCAGTATATGTTTCTTTTCCATTACTCAATATCTGTAATTGTCAAACTTTATAATTTTTTGTCAGCCTAATAAATGGCTGAGAAATGGTATTTCATTATTTTTGTATGCATTACCTGATTACTACAAAAGAGATCTTTCTGTGTGTTTTAGTCATTCAGATTTCTTGTACTGTGAGCTGCTTGTTTGTGTTTTTTGCTTACTTTTCTACTAGGGTTATTTGTCTTTTTCTAACTGATTAAAGAAGTTCTTTATGTTTTCAGTCCTTTGTCTTTTATACATTTTCAGATAGTATCTCACAATTTGTCTAGCTTCTTGTCAATTGTCCATTGTATGCAATTCTAGCCTTTTTTTTTCCAATTGACTATCTGATGTGTGTGTCTTTGAGTGTCTAGCTAAGACCATTGGAAGAAATTCCTTGACTATAGATATTGAAAGATTTTGTGGTAAACTAACAAAGGAGGGGTGACAGAACCTTTTCTGATACAAACTAAGAAATAAAATCCTTATGGTTTCGCGTATCCCTTTAGGTTAATCTTTAACTCACATTTTCTTCTTTGAAGATTCTTTACTTTCTGGTCAGCTCATGAATACATTTAAAAAAAAAGCCTTTTTAAAAACAAATTTTACACAGCATTTTAATTTTTAGTAGTATATTGTATTCCTGGAAACTAAAGTTCCTAACGTTTGACTTGTTCCATTTCTTGCCATCCTCTTGCCATTTACTTCTTGTAGGAAGCATTTTCTAACTCCCACTCCCCAAGGTCAAGTTAGGTATCACTGGTATGTAGTTCTTTAGCATCCTTTACTTTGATCTCATTTATCTATATTTATATTGCTTGATTGTCTTTCCCCCTTCTCTAGACCATAATTTATTTAATGGCAAGGACCATGGCTGCCTTACACATTACAGTCCCAATGCCTGACATCATGCTTAGAACACAGGAGGCACTTGGATCTATGATTAGGTTGCTGTTCATCTCTTGCCTGGTTTACTGTCACAGCCTTCTGACTGGAGTTGTGCCTCTAATCTTGTTTTTCTCTGGTCTTTCCTCATGATGAGCCTGGTTTGCTCTTTGTGTGATTTGAAGCTGATCACGTTCATGAGTCTCTGTTGGTCCCTAATGAAACCCTCACAGCAGTTCAAAATGGCTCACCTGGCCCAGTCCCTGATTATGCTATAACCTAATATTGTGGCATTAGTCATTCACAGTTCTAAGTTTTAACCAGTTAGAATTACTTTAAGTTTCCTGAAAGTGCTGCACTTACTCTTTATCTGTTGTTTTAAGAACATACTGTTATTCTTTCTACCTGGAACATCTTTATGTTCCCTCCCCACCACGAAGAAAGAAAATGTAGTTGATTTCTGCTCATCCTTGGCTCTAAGACTGCACATTTAGTCCCTCTAGGAAGTCTTTGATCCTTCAGTGTGAGAAGGATTTGAGTTTTTGTGGATCCTTAGTACTGTATATTTCTGTCTTCAAAGCATATGTCTGTTTTTATTGTCTGTATTCCCTACTGTACTAAAAGCTAGCAAGGGCTGACCAGGATTTTTGACAGTTAAATCTTCTACATCTAGCACAGTTTTGAGATATAGTAGGCATTCAATAAAAACATTGAATGAATGTGAATTTAGACATTTCCTGGAAGTTACAGAACAGCATGTCTTAAGAATGTTTTAAGTGATTTGTCCAGGATTATTACTGTTAATTGGGTCTCAGATTTATTATTTGTTAATTTTTTTTGTGATGGGTCTGTTTTTGAAATTTCACCTGTGAAAATAATTTGTTCTAGTCCAAACTGATGGAAAGAGAATTGAATCCATACTGGAAGGATGGAGGGACAGGTCTTCCACCCGAAGACTGTAGTGTGTCATCGATTACTAAAGGTATTTCTCCATTTTAATTACAGACACACAGACTTTTTAAAGTTTTTTTCCCAGACAGAGTCTCGCTGTGTCACCCAGGCTGAAGTGCAGTGGCATAATCACAGCTCACTGCAGTCTCCATCTCCCACTCAAGTGATCCTCCCATCTCAGCCTCCCAGGTAGCTGGGACTACAGGTGCGAATCACCACTCCCAGATGATTTTTTGTATTTTTTGTAGAAATGGGGTTTTACCATGTTGCCTAGGCTGGTTTTGCACTCCTGGACTTAAGCCTTGACCTAACTGCCTTGACCTCCCAAAGTGTAAGGATCACAGGTGTGAACTACTGCACCTGGCCTTCGACATTTCTTTTGGTTTTATAAGTGTATGACCTGAGTTTACATATGAGAAAAGTATTGATAAAAATGTTCAGTCTTTTGAAGCCTTATTAAAATTATTAGTACTTTGGAAGATTGTTTTAATTATGATGTATTTGGGAGCAAGTTAATTAATTACATAGTTTTGTACTTGAAAATATTCTCATATTTGAGTTTCTACTTAAAATAGATTAATATAAAGTATGATTCTGTGAGTACATAGTAATGCATTTGGTATGTTATATTCTGTAACAAAATGTAAGAGTATTGTCTGAAATTTCGTGAAAGTAATGTATAAAAACTAAAGATGTAGTTTAAATATTTAGAATTTCCTACTTTTCTGGAATTCATAAAATTTGCATTGACCTTAGGAGAGTTCTATTATTTTCCAGTAGATGGAGACAAAATATTTAAATGTCACATAAGCATACTTTATAACACAATTTAAAAACCACTTATATTCTTGTTAAATGTTGTGTTGACACCTCAATGAAAAGTTTATTACAATTAACCCAGCATACAGATGGCAGTATTATACATTATGATATTCTCTTTTCATCTTCATGATTTATCAGTAGGATGTTTCCCTGTTTTTTTTACGTAGTGTATTTTTATTTTGGCTATTTGTTAAAATTCTTTTGTATTTTTTTTTTCACCTGGACTTCTACATATATTTTGTATTTTATGTAGTGATGTCAGTGGAGCCACCTTACAGTTTCCTTCTTAATTTAGCAATTTTGCTAAGTTATTGGTAATTGTCACAGTTTCTTTTTTTATCTTTCAACTTCAGGCAGAAGTGCCCCTGCTGAGTTACGTAATAGTAACTGTAGTCATACAAGGTTCTCTTTGAAATACTGTTTCATAGGTACTTAGAGAAAAGTTCGGGAAGCAATACATTAGCTCACTCAACCGTTACTGTAGGGCTGTTTTTGTGATCTAGGCTTTTACCATTTCTAATGTCAGAGAACAGTCAATAAATTTCTTTGAGGAAAACCTAAAATTGAGAAACCCAATCTTTGAATTTTGCCATTCGACAGGTTCTTTACTGAGTGAAGAAGATCTGGAGTTTTACTTTAGGTGGTATCTTTTAGCACACTGAAACAGCAGAATCAAAGATACTGGGAGAAAATGACCTTACATAAAGCTTTTAGAGAGCCCTTCTCCTACCCCCTTCATATCATGCTTTTACCACTTCTCTTTCCCATCTTCTATTTGTTCAGAAGGAGAAAAAAGTGACAGAAAACTTCTGTCTGTCAGAGGCTAAGATCCCAGAGTTGAAATTAAGTTTTAAAAAATGATCGACGGGTTTTACTGCATATGTAGATAGAGCTGTCATTCTGCTTAGACCAATGGTAGGACTGGAACTGTCAGGCATCTGAAAGTATTGCAGTATCACTATTAAGGAGGTAGAGGTGACATAGTGTTATTCTTAAAGGACTAGACTTTGGAGTCAGTCTACTTGGGATTAGATTTTGGCATTTCCACTAATTAGCTTCATAATTTTGGAGACATTTTCTGGCCTTTCGAGCCCAATTTATTCATATGTAATAGGGAATAATGATGTTACCTATCTTACAGAGTTAATGTGAACATTAAATTAGAAAAGCTTTTAGCACAGTGTGTAGAATACGATGACTACTCAGTAATGATGATAATGTCTGATACTTATATGATTAAATCTTTTGGGAAGGTTTTATCGACAGGTTTTTATAATGATTGAAGTGACGTATTTTCAATTATTAATGTGTTAATCTTGTTTTTTTTTCTTAGAATTCAGTAGAAAAACAGGTTGATCATTTTCAGAACCCATACAAAATTATTTTAAGTCATATTTTAGTAATGGGAATATTTGTAGAATTTTAGAATTTATATGGCACAGTTATGTATCAGCTTTTTTCTTAGCAGTCATGTAAAGGAGAGCAGTGTAGATGTTATATTAATTTTATAGGTCAAGAAACTAAGCCTTAGAGTGGCCAGGTAATTTTTCCTTTAGTCATGTTAGTAGTACTAGACAGGTCTTCTGATTCTTAGTCCAGCATTAGGTACTCTAGATTCTTTAGTGGAAGACTATTTTAATTACCATGTAGTTAGTAGGAATTCTTGCTTACAGACTCTTTCATTGTGATTTTGTTCTTTCTATTGATTTTTTTCCCCCTGTTTATTTTTTGGCTTTTTCTACTACAGTCTTTGAGTTGAAAAGATTTTGAAAGATGGTTTAAATCAACTATTTTATTTTAGAGATGAAGGAGTAAAGGTTATTGATGTACTTAAGATTTTACAAATATTTAATAGTAGCATCAAGACTAAAATCTAGGTTTCCTGATAGTTTATCGCTATTTTTATGTTAGTGTTTTTTTCTGAGAGAATTGGGGAATATAGCCCAGATTCATTTGGTTGTATTAATATTTTATCTGTAACAGTGTAACTTTGAGTTATCCTGGAATCATACATTGAAATTTCTTAATTTTTTACTTATAAATAACAGATTTGAAATCTAGGTGTATGTTAAGTGCCACGTATCAGTGAATTTATATAATTATTTGATACATTTTTTTCTGAGCATAGAGGACCTGAACCATGCTACATTCATGTTTGTACTTCCTATTGTAGGAGGGTTTTTATATTCATAGTAAATATTCACTTAATATTTTTTGATTGAATTTCAGAATGATACTGCAAGTTGGTATTTTTTGTTTGCTTTTTAAATACTAAGTTTGGTGATTTTTTTTTGTTATCAGAAAGACTTCTTTATTGCCATCTCTAATTATAAGATAAATAGGACTATTTAAATAGAACATATTATCAACTAAAGGTGAAATTATTAAATTATTGTATAATATTAATTTAAATATTTCTAGAATTGTATGGTTTTGGCTAATGAAGGAATTGGCTGAAAATTTTTACTCCCATTGGATTTTCTTTGTAAATGTCAACATAGAGGAATAAAAGCAGTCTTACTTTTTTCTCTGATTTCTTTTTCCTCTGAGCTATTATATTTTGTTGATTGTTCAGGAAATTTTTACTGTGTCCATCAGCATTTTACCAGTTTCACCGATAATTCTTTGGAATAAACAATTGTAGCTGAGACATTCACATAGGGATTTATTACTGTGGATTTCTTTTACTCATCGCTGTGTAGATTGGAGATTTAGACTGACTTCCTCAAGTAGTTGCATAGTTAACTTTGAACTCAAAAACTATATGAGTAACAAAAAAAGCAAGAGTAAAATAAGCTTTTGAATAAAACATGAAATCATGGCATTAAATTAGAGATCTAGGTTTTGAAGTACAGAATATTTTAGGCCTATAAAGAAGAGTTATGTTAGGATAGATGGCTTAGTAAAGACAAACTTTTGAGATCTGAATGGGGGAATGGAATTAATTTTAATAGAATTAATTTGAGTCTCGAAAAATGTTTTTTTTTCAAGTAAACGATTTATTGAAATGTAACATATATATAAAAATATTCAAAAAATATTTAGTGAATATCTACTATGAATATAAAAACCTTTCTACCATAGCTTATATGTATGTACAATTATATATGTACATAAATACACAAACATAAGTGTACAGTAGCAGACAAATCATTTTTGTCAAATGAAAACATTTGTTTACTCAGCACACAGTTTGTAAAATCTTATTAGCAACCCAGAAGCCCCCTTTATGGCCCTTCTGGTCACTACCTTGTCACCAGAAGGGTAACCATTATTCTGTTTTCCAGTACCAGATAACAGTATATCCTCCTTTGTTTCAAGCTCCTTTTGCCCACATTTCCAGTTTCATCCATGTTGTTGTGTATAGTTGTAGTTTTTCATTTTCTTTGCTGTGTAATAATAAATAGTATATTTTAGGTATATATCACAATGTAGGAGGTGTCCTGTGTACTGATGGTATACATTTCCTGGGTTGTTTCCAGGCTGGAATTATTGCAGTGTTCTTCTATGACTATTCTTATATATGTCTTGGGGTCAATGTGTGTGCATTTTGTTGGTTATAGAGTTGGGGCAATCTAAAGCAGTCATGTTCTGGGGCAAGGAAAATCAGGAACAGAATTTTTATTTAAGTAATTGATTTCCTCTTGACACATATCCAAAGTGTGATGTGTAAAGAAGAAAATAAAGCCAGCTTAATAAATTCATTTAAGGCCTTCAAATGTTCATGGTTGGTAATTATGAGTAAAGTAAGATAATTTGTTTTGACATCCACTTGCATAGCTTCCCTATTTGTTCTTTGTTCTGAAGCTGAGGTAGCTTTTTCCTTTTTGTGTGTGTCCTTTTATTCCTTAATTATTTCTTGGAATGTCCTCCCTTACCTTTTTAAAATAGAAACCCAACTCATTTTCTTGAGCCTGGTTTGTGGAATTTTCCCTGACTTCTCACTTAGAAATAACTCTTTACTTTTCTCACTTTCTTGAACCCTTTATATCTTTTTATAATAGCTGTCACATTATTTTTATTTTAATTATGTCCTTTTATTCTTATTCTCTTAGATTGGAATTTTCTTAAAGATAGTTTTATTTATCTTTTCCTTCTTCCTAGTGGCAGAACTCTGTGGCTTACATATATGGGCACTCACATATATATATAGAATTCCAAATGCACTTATGTATTTAAAGAAAAATATTTATATTTTAGAAATCATTATAGAAGCAATAAATATTAATTGTATGATAACCACATTAAAAGTATAATAAATATTTAATGTTGGAATTTAGTTTCAGTGGTAGAAGATGGTGGATTAAGCTGGCTAAGAAAGTCTTATCTAAGAATGAAGGAACAAGCTGAGAAACAAAACAGAAACTTTGAGGACATTGTAGCTGAAAGATATGGGGTGAGTATCTGTGTTAAGGATATGGGTCTTATTTTCAGAATTATGTGAAAAACTAAGTGCTTTTAACTTTGTTTTGTGCCATGAAGAATTGAATTAATATTAAATTTCATGGGCCGGAAATTTCATGTCTTTATATGACTGAAGTAATTTTCTGCTTTTCATTATTATGTAAACATGTATCTATTTTTATTGGCATAATGAATGTAAAGCTTAAGTATATAAAACTTAAGTGTGGGTGTGTTTAATGTAAAAGTAACATTTTCTCATTGTGAGAAAATTTAAACAATGCTGGAAAGTCTGCATGGTATACTTCTCGAGGTAACCATCGTTGAAATTTTTGTATATTCCAGACTTAGGTATATTCTAGAGTTTGGGTATTTTACAGAATTTTTTAGAGCAGTGTATATATACTCTTAAAACAATGAAAGCCTGCAACAGTATATATTTTAGAATCAGTTTCCTCATTTTTCTGGACAATCTTTCTATTGCAATAATTATTGATGTTCTTTTTTTTTTTCCTCTTTAATTGCCAAAGGAAAGCAGATTTAGAAAGTAGTAAGATTTTTGGAATATATTTTTGCAGATATTCTCCCCCTGTGTTTTAAAGTAGGCTTATCGAATATGCCCTGGCTTTTTAAAAGTTAATTTACGCATAGTTTGATGCCAGTAAATATATACATTTTAATGACCTCTTAATATTTTCTTCTATGTTTATAGAATTTTCCTTTATCTGTTGGTCAGTGGATGAAAATTTATATGCTTTCCTTTTCCCTTGTTAAATAGCACTGTGCTAACTGTCTATGTCCAATGCATTTTGCGTATTTTTCTTATTGGTGAATTACTAAAAATGGAACTGCCTGTTTAAAGGATATAGACATTTAAAGCAATATACATATTGCCAAATTTCTCTATGTAAAGAATGAGCAAATTATACTTAAGAATATCTTTTATCACATAATTTTCAATAGTAAGATCATTCTTTATATTTTATGTTATTGTGATTGGCAAAAATTTTAAGTTTTGCTTTTGTTTTTATACATTTGTTTGCTGGTGAATTGGAATTTTTTTTTTTACATTTATTTTGACCATTTGTATTTTTTAATGAATTGACTATTGATATTATTTGCCTGTTTTTCCTTTGGAATAATGATTTAAGACTTTTTAATAAATCTGTTCAGATTTCTTCCCCTTACCTTCATGTTTGTTTTTTACTTTGCTTAAAATTTGCTATGGATAAGTTTTAAATATTTTTACCTATCAAAATCCCTCGTATTATTTTTTCTTGAGTTAATGCTCATTGACAGGCCTTCCCCACCAACACAGTCGTAAAAAGGTGCAGCTATATTTACTTTGAGTACTTGTTCAGTTTTATTTTTTATGTTTTATCTTTAATCTTTCCGGAATATATATTTGTGTATGGTATGAAATAGTCGTCAGACTTTCCATAAGTCTTATATAGTTGTTTATAATATATTGAATGAGTTATTTTGTTTACCACTAATTTGAAATGACATGTTTGTTATACATTAAATTTTCTTATATATATGGGTCTGTTCCTTTACTCTCACATCTGTTTCATTGATCTTTCTATCTTCAGATCTGTTTCATTGATCTTTCTATCTTTTCCTGGAATTAGCATCATATTGTTATAATTATTGTGGTTTTCGGTAAATTATGCAGATAGCAAATAATTAATAAACACCTACTACATGGTAGTCACTATGTGACTAATACGTCTCTCATTAGTCACTAAAATTTTAACTTTGCTTTCTTATGTGTTTATTTTTCTTAGTAAATTTAGTTTAAGCTCACCAGAAATAAACGTTTTTTCCAAAATTTGTTATAAATTTATAACTTTTTGGAATTTTGATTTAACTAAATGTATAGATAAATTAAGGACAACTAATATCTTTATAACATAGAGTCATCCCATCCCAAAACACTGAGTATTTATTTATACACTTCAGTAATTTCCTCTGCAGTTATTATGCATATGCCATTGAGGTTATTTTGATTTTTTTCAATTATAAATTGAAATCTAAAACTGTTTTCTGACTTGCTATTGGTGTTGGTTGGCCAATTTTTTAAACTTACTATTCTAATTTAGAAAATTTTGGGTTATGTGGGAAGGTAGTTATATGCAAATAATTATTTTGCTTTTTTCCTCTGTTAAAATATTTAAACTTTATTTTCTTTTTGAAATAGTTATAATTTTAGAACTTTGATGAGAGGATTGGAAGCTGGTATTCTTGTCTTTAAGTAATGATTTCTTGTGTTTAAGATTATCGTGTTTAAGTATCATATTCAAAGTTGCGTAAAAGGTGCTTTTTTGTTTTTTAAATTTTTAAATTTTTATTTTTTATGTTGTATATGTTTAAGGTATGTATTCCAGGATGTTTGGATATACACAAGGAAATAACTACCACAGTTAAGCAAATTACATAGCAAATAACTATTACATAGTTATTCTCCTTTTTGTGTGTGATAAAACTACCTAAAATCTACTCTCTCAGCAAATTTTCAGTATATAATGTGGCATTATTAACTGTAGTCCTCATGCTGAACATCGTATCTCCAGGCTTAGTTATCCTACGTAATGGCAACTTCGTACTCTTTGACCTCCATCTTCCCATCCCCTCTCCTTCCAGTAACCACCTTTCTGCTTTCTGTTTCTGTGTATGATGCATCTTTTCCTTGAATATTGTTCTTGTACTTTGCAACTACAAGAACATTTATTTAGACTTGACCATTGCATTTGCCATTTGGTTTTTAGCATCTGTTTTTTTTTTTCTCCAGAGATCTTTGTCCTAATTCATTTATGGAGTGACTTAATCATGTTGAGTAATTTTTTTCCCTCAGAATTGCTAGTGATATGCCCTCTTATTCTCTGCATTTTTGAAAATGATTTTCTTTTTCCCATACCAAGGAAGGATTATTTGATTGTGTATTGAATTCTTTATATGGAATTATAGGTTAATTTTTTCAAAATTTTATCTTCATTCTATTTTTTATTTATTATAATAGATGAACAGCTGATAAGTCTGTCTTTCCTTTGCACGTAATTAGTTACTTATCTACCCCTATCCAAATACAGGCCCACACCTATTCACTCCTTCTCCAATCTAGTCATTGTAAAGGATTTTCTTTTTCCTTGAGTTTTGAGATTCAGCAGTTAGGGTTTTTTTTTCTGTTTTTCTTTCTTTCTCTTCCCCACCCAAGGCTATTGGATGAGCCCTTCTGAGAAATCAGCTGGGGAAATTTTCTTATATATTTTTAAAATTAATGCTCTTCTCCCATCATCTTTGCTCCATCTTTCTGGAAGCACTAATAAATGCATATTCAATTTTCTAGAATCAATTGTTCATGTGCCTTTTTTTCTTATAAGTTAAATTTATTTACTACCTTTTCCTAAAATGTAGAGAATTCCCAGGTTAATTTAGTTTTCAGCACTCTCCATTCTTCCTTTTGTGTATCTGGGCAGTTTTTTGTGGCACATAATTTTATATTTGCAAGTTTTTCTTGTTCTTGAATTATTATTATGTTTTTCGTGAGAGTCTGTTTTAGCATTTTAACCTCTTGAATCTCACAACTAGTAGGAATTAATAATTTTTTGAAAAGTTTGTCTCCACTGTTTTTAGTGTTATACTTTGTATTAGTGCACAGTGTTTGGTCTAACTGGCTGTTTTTGGGGTATCTTTTTGTTATTTGATAATTTTTAATTGTCTATGCATGTTTTTAAAAAGTGTGTCAGTGTAGGATGATTATATGGGTCTTCATTCACCGCCTTAGTGGGCTTTTCAGTGTGCCACTTGGCAGTGAGTCATACAGTGACATGTGGGGTGCAAGTCACTGAGCCATTCCTAATTTTAGATATCTTGTTTAATTTTTCTCCTTTGTAGTCAATGGAAATATTTCAGTCGAAATTAGAAGATGCTGAAAAAGCTGCATCCATGAAAGAAGATTATAGACGAGAACAGTGGAGGAAACCCACATATTCAGATAAAGCACAAAATAGTCAAAGTAGAAAATCAGACTTAGTAAAATATGATAACAGTTCAAGGGGTAGATATGCTACAACAGACACTATAAAAAATAGCAATAATGATAAATTTACTGATGAAAAAGATAAGAGACCTGGGTCTTTAGAAACATGTAGAAGAGAATCTAACCCAAGGCAAAATCAAGAGTTTTCTTCTGGAAATTTGAGAGCTAAATTCTTGAGACCCTCTGATGATGAAGAACTGTCATTTCACAGCAAGGGCAGAAAATTTGAACCATCTAGTTCATCTTCAGCATTGGTAGCTCAGGGTTCTTTGCATAGTGGTTTCAGAAAACCCACCGAGAACAGTGAAGAAAGATTGACATGGAGTCACTCTGATGGGAGAGGAGACAAGAAACATTCAAATCAAAAGCCTCTGGAAACCAGTACCAATGAATACCAGCACATTCCAGAAGATACGGGAGAAAAATCACAAGATGAAGGCTGCAGAGATGACCCTCTGAAAAAACATCTGCAGGACACAAAGTCTACATTTGTTGGGTATTTTATCATTTTTTAACCTGATAAGTGAATATTAAGATCCAGAGAGTTAAAAGAACTGAAATGTGTTTTTAGAACATCAGTTGTTAGCTATGACTGTGGTCTTAAATTGATAGAAGAGGTAAGATAGGCAGATTTAACAATGCAGTAGTATTGTGTTATGGATTGCATTTTATTTCACAGGTTTGCTTTTTTTTTTTTTTTTAAGAAGAGCTAAAAGAATTCAGTAGCTATATTTTTTCAAAATACGTTGCTTCTTTGCAGTTTAAAAAACAGAATGAGTTAATGTTTTCAATGTATATGCTGTAGGAGATATTTTGGCAGATTTTGTTACCAGTCCCATTATTTTCTAAGGAAACTATCTTATTGTGAAGTATAATCATAACAGTAAATAATGTATGTCTACAGGAAGTCTAGGAGACAAAAGGAAAACATACTACCACAGCCCAACTATAAAGTGACAAATATATGCCAGAGATCTGGCAGAAGGCAGCATGAATTATGGTTGTTACTTTGCGCAGAGAAAGAAATAATCCACTTTGGGCAAGATTTTAAAGATAATGTTAGAGTTTTAAATGTAAAATATATGTTGCACTTATGTAGGGCTGGGTCAGAAGATGAGGAAACTCAGGTTGAATAGGACCAAACCTAAGAAAATTCACTTTAGTTATAAGGCTGGCCCTGTTGAAGATAGCCAGGAAAAAAAAAAGTGTCCAAAGGGTAATGACTTACACTTGAATGATCATTTAAATCTATTTAAAAATGGCACCAAATGAGTGGGACACTAAAGGAAGAGGTTTTAGGAAGTAATAGAAACCTATGGTTGTAGTAAATAAAAGCATTGTGGTTTGGGGTTGTGAGTCTGATAAATCACTTTTGTTAATGACTCCATCTGAAGCAGTGGTTTATAAAACTCAGTGTGTAACTTTCAGTGGAAGGGAGCTGGCAAAATCTGAACTGAGTGATTAAGCCCCAGTCAAATGGGTTCTGGTTCAGGTCAGGGCTTTGCTCCCAGGAAATAAAAGGAGAAATCCAATTGTATTGACTGAATAAACATGGCAGGGATTAGTGCCTAAGGCTCTCTGCATATATAATTATCCAGTCTTCACTCCAGGTACCCTGGGGGGTAGACTATTTTCAGTTCCCAGGCACTAGGGAAATGAGGCTCTTATTTCCTGATATCATTAGGATTGGGTTAGCATTTGGATGATCTGTAGATCTTCTGTGAC
Organism: Alouatta palliata; assembly: GCA_004027835.1. Classification (NCBI taxonomy): domain Eukaryota; kingdom Metazoa; phylum Chordata; class Mammalia; order Primates; family Atelidae; genus Alouatta; species Alouatta palliata. Next base: position 24,793 of record PVKV010026988.1, read on the forward strand.
TGTAGCTAAGCAAAATGTCTACTACACAATTAGTATTCCAACTGGTTGTCTGATTGTTGCATATTTGTATGTCTTATTTAAGTTGTAATCTTCTGATAGATACACTATAATACAGGCACTCACTAAAAGCTGTGTATATATGTATGTGTGTGTGTGTGTGTGTGTGTGTGTGTATATATATATATAATTTTTTGATTTGAAGAGAGCACTCACTAAAAGGTATATGTGTGTGTATATATGTATGTATATATGTAATTTTTGGTTTGAAGATAATATTCTTTGTTATCTGTGTTAATTTGATGGTAGAGAGGGTTTGAGGCTTTCTGTGAATTCTGTGACTGGCTGGAGAGGGAAAGAAAAGTCTAGGAATCATCCAAAAAAAAAAGATTCCTGAGAATGTAAAGTGGTTGTAAAGTAGGAGACTAAGACAGGACCTTGAAGAATGCCTAGAAAGGTTCAGTGAAAGATTGTTAGAAATTATTAATTTGTCTGAACATTATCCTGGGAATATGTCGAATTTTTAATAAAGTGCTAGAATTCCAGAAAGTTCTAGGACTAATGAATTTTAGAACTATAAAAAAAAAAAAAAACATAGAAATGATTTAGAACTAAAAGCAATAGTCTGACCCCTGCATTTTGCAGATGCAGAGACTGTGGGAACTCAGGTTGTGATTTACATAATGTTATATAACTAGGATTTCCAGGTTCTTTTTTTAATAAAAATTGAGTTCCTTGTAATATTTGGACATATGTATGTCAAAAAATTTTTTTTGTTTACCTGAAATTCAAATTTAGCCAAATGTCATGTATTTTATTTAGCAATCCTGTGTGTAACACTTATACATTTCCTGGGTTTATGACCTTTCACAAGAGTTGACGCTTTGCTGTGCTTCAGTTTTCTTATCTTAAATCAGAATACCAACAAGATCTACTTCATGGGGTTGTTGTGTGAGTTAATGTATGAAAAACTTAGCATAGTATCTGGCCCCTAGTAAAGGCTCCATAAATCTTAGCTGTTACTGTTATCATTAATATTATTATGTAATTAGTTATTTCCAGAGCTTAGACTCTGTATTCTGATGTCTATTTAGCATGCTTTCAAATAAGGTTAAAGGGAGAACCTTGAATTTGGTTTGAAAGAAAAATCTTTTCCTTTTATACATTGATTATGGAAAAGTTATTGATACCCTTTGTGAGAGTAATTTTGTTAGAATACAAGAAAAGTCGATCAATTAGAGGCATAGGAGAGAGAAAGAGATAAGCTGCAAGAAGGGAAGAATTTTCAGCGAGGACTGGAGGACTGGAAAATAACTTTGTGTCTTGTAAAATGAATATTGCAGCATATCATGGGTCAGTCTACCAGACTGTAAGCTGTTACAAATAATATCTTTGTCTTATATGAATGGTCATCATTGGAAAAATTAGTTGAATTGGTTTTTACTTCTTTATATGTATTGTTCTTTTATCTTTACCTTTCTTGCTGTTTACACCAGTATTATTTTTTAGAACATGCCATTTACAATCTGAATAAATGTACATGTGTAAAATTTAAACAATATAGACAGAAGAGTATAAAACAAGAATATAAAACTTAGATGTGTATAAAATGAAAAAGTAAAACTCCCCTTTTTTTTAAAAAAATCACATGTTATATACTTGAATGTTCAGGCAATTCAGGAAACTTTTTTTTTTTTTAATAATTTATTTTACTTTAGCTGCATACTATATCTGGCATTTCTCCCCATGGTATCCCTCACCATCTTCCCCTCCTACCCCACCCCACATTGTCTCTCCCCTACCCACCCCCAACTGTCCCCTGTGTGTGTTGCTCCTCTCCCTGAGTCCACGTGTTCTCATTCAACACCCACCTATGAGTGAGAACATATGGTGCTTGACTTTCTGTTCTTGGATCAGTCTGCTGAGAATGATGGTTTCCGGATTCATCCAAGTCCCTACAAAGTACACAAACTCATTGTTTTTTTATGGCTGCGTAGTATTCCATGATGTATGTGTACCACATTTTCTTTCCAGTCTATCATTGATGAGCATTTGGGTTGGTTCCAGGTCTTTGCTATTGTATACAGGGCTGCAGTGAACATACGTGTGCATGTGTCTTTATAGTAGAATGATTTATAGTTCTTTGGGTATATACCCAATAGTGGGATTGCTGGGTCAAATGGAATTTCTATTTCTAGATCCTTGAGAAATCACCACACTGTCTTCCACAATGGTTGAACTAATTTACACTCCCACCAACTGTGTAAGAGTGTTCCTATTTCTCCACATCCTCTCCAGCATCTGTTGTCTCC
>PVKV010026989.1:0-16609 GCA_004027835.1 Alouatta palliata
GTTTTTTTTTTTTTTTTTATCTTGCTCCTCTGGCTCTTTCAATTTTGCCAATAGAGTGTTAATTTTAGATGTTTCCTTGCTTCTCATGTGGGCATTTATTGCTATATATTTTCCTCTAGACACTGCTTTAAATGTGTCCCAGAGATTCTGGTATGTTGTGTCTTTGTTCTTGTTGGTTTTGAAGAACATCTTTATTTCTGCCTTCATTTCATTGTTTATCCGGTCAACATTCAAGAGCCAGTTTTTCAGTTTCCATGAAGCTGTGTGGTTCTGAGTTAGTTTTTCAATTCTGAGTTCTAACTTGATTGCACTGTGGTCTGAGACACTGTTATGATTTCTGTTCTTTTGTTGTCAATTTTAGAGTAGGTGTGATGTGGTGCTGAGAAGAATGTATAGTCTGTGGATTTGGGGTGGAGAGTTCTGTAAATGTCTATTAGGTTTGCTTGGTACAGGTCTGAGTTCAAGTCCTGGATATCCTTGTTAATTTTCTGTCTCGTTGATCTAATATTGACAATGGGGTGTTAAAGTCTCCCACTATTATTGTGTGGGAGTCTAAGTCTCTTTGTAAGTCATTAAGAACTTGCCTTATGTATCTGGGTGCTCCTGTATTGGGTCCGTATATATTTAGGATCATTAGCTCTTCTTGTTGCATTGATTCTTTTACCATTATGTAATGTCCTTCTTCGTCTCTTTTGATCTTTGTTGGTTTAAAGTCTATTTTATCAGAGATGAGAATTGCAACTCCTGCTTTTTTTTGCTCTTCGTTTGCTTGGTAAATCTTCCTCCATCCCTTTATTTTGAGCCTTTGTGTATCCTTGCACATGAGATGGGTTTCCTGGATACAGCACACCGATGGGTTTTGGCTTTTTATCCAATTTGCCAGTCTGTGTCTTTTGATTGGAGCATTTAGCCCATTTACATTTAGGGTTAATATTGTTATGTGTGAATTTGATCCTGCCATTTTGATGCTAGCTGGCTTTTTTGCCAGTTAGTTGATGCAGTTTCTTCATTGTGTTGATGCTCTTTACCATTTGGTATGTTTTTGGAGTGGCTGGTACTGGTTGTTCCTTCCTATGTTTAGTGCCTCTTTCAGGAGCTCTTGTAAAGCAGGCCTGGTGGTGACAAAATCTCTGAGTACTTGCTTGTTTGTAAAGGATTTTATTTTTCCTTTACTTATGAAGCTTAGTTTGGCTGGATATGAAATTCTGGGTTGAAAGTTCTTTTCTTTAAGGATGTTGAATATTGGCCCCTCCTCTCTTCTAGCTTGTAGGGTTTCTGCTGAGAGATCTGCTGTGAGTCTGATGAGCTTCCCTTTGTGGGTAACCCGACCTTTCTCTCTGGCTGTCCTTAGGATTTTCTCCTTCATTTCAACCCTGGTGAATCTAAGGATTATGTGCCTTGTGGTTGCTCTTCTTGAGGAATGTCTTTGTGGTGTTCTCTCTGTTTCCTGGACTTGAATATTGGCCTGCCTTGCTAGTTTGGGGAAGATTTCCTGGATAATATCCTGAAGAGTGTTTTCCAGCTTGGATTCATTCTCTCTGTCACATTCAGGTACACCTATCAAATGTAGATTAGGTCGTTTCACATACTTCCATATTTCTTGGAGACTTTGTTCATTCCATTTTACTATTTTTTCTCTACTCTTGCCTTCTCATTTTTTTTCATTGAATTGATCTTCAACCTCTGATACCCTTTCTTCTGCTTGGTCAATTCGGCTGTTGAAACTTGTGTATGCTTCACGAAGTTCTCATGTTGTGTTTTTCAGCTCCATCAGTTCACTTATATTCCTCTCTAAGTTGTTTATTCTCGTTAGCATTTCGTCAAATCTTTTTTCAAGATTCTTAGTTTCTTTGCATTGGATTAGAACATATTCTTTTAGCTCAGAGAAGTTTGTTATTACCCACCTTCTGAAGCCTAATTCTGTCATTTCATCACACTCGTTCTCCATCCAGCCTTGTTCCCTTGCTGTGAAGAGTTGTGATCCCTTGTAGGAGGAGAGGCATTCTGGTTTCGGGCGTTTTCATCCTTTTTGTGCTGGTTTCTTCCCATCTTTGTGGATTTATCCACCTGTCGTCTTTGTAGTTGTTGACTTTCAGATTGGGTCTCTGAGTGGACATCCAGTTTGTTGATGCTGAAGTTATTTCTTTCTGTTTCTTAGTTTTCCTTCTAGCAGTCTGGACCCTCTGCTGTAGGACTGCTGAGGTCCATTCCAGGCCCTGCTTGCCTGGGGATCACCTGCAGCAGCTGCAGAACAGTAAGGGTTGCTGCCAGTTTCTTCTTCTGCTATCTTTGTCCCAGAAGGATACCCACCAGATGTCAGTCTGAGCTCTCCTTTATAAGGTGACTCTTTGCATATATGGGGGTAAGAGAGCTGCTTGAGGAAACAGTCTGTCCTTTATAAGAGCTCAAGTGCTGAGCTGTGAGCTCCGTTGTTCATTTAGAGCTGCTGGGCAGGTATGTTTAAGTCTGCTGCAGCAGAACTAATAAACCCCCTTTTGTTTTTTCCCCAGGTGCTCTGTCCCGGGGAGTTAGGGATTTATTTATGAGTTTCTGTCATGCCACTGCCTTTTTTCAGGCCTGCCCAGTGAGGAGGCAGCCTAGTCACTGTCTGCCTGCAGAGGCTTTGCTGAGCTGCTGTGGGCTCCACCCAGCTGCCATGTGAACTTCCCTGCAGTCCTGTTTATATGGGTATAATCAGAACGGCCTTGGCAATGGTGGCCCACCTCTATAATGGCAGACTCTCTCTGTAATGGCAGGCTGCCTCGGCAATGGCGGGCTGCCTCAGTAATGGCGGACTACCTCCATAGTGGTGGACCTGCCTCTGTAATGGCGGACGCCCCTCCCCCACAGAGCTGGACCTTCCTGGGTGCAGCTGTGCTGCTGTGAAACTCTCAATCCAGAGCGTTTCAGATTGCTGTTTTTTTGTAGGGGTGGGACCAGCGGAGCCTGATCACCTGGCTCCCTGCCTCAGACTCCTTTTTTTTTTTTTTTAGTTGAATGGTCATCTCTGTCTCCCAGGTGTTCCAGTCACCTGTTGAAAAGGTGCCGGGATCTGTGTGATTTCCCGTGCAGTGACCCACTGCACCTGCGCCAGTGAAACAGCCGCGCTGAGATACGTGGCGCTTTTTTGCCCGGGAATCTCCTGGCCTGGCTCCTTGTTTCAGTCCACTTTTTTATCAATTGAATGGACAACTCTGCCTTCCCGGAGCTCCAATCGCCAGCTAAAACGGCGCCCTACAGAAAACCGCCGCAATGGGACGCCGGCCACAACAGCTGCGCCGGCCAAAACAGCCTCCTTGGCGACCCATGGAGCTCCTCTGCCTGGGATCTCCTGGTCTGTGGGCAGTAAACATTCGTCTGGAAATGCGGTGTCCACTCACCCTCCGTGCTTTCGCTGTGAGCTGCAATCCTGAGCTGGCCATCCTGGATCCATCCTCTCAGGTGTGGAATTTTCTACTTTTGGTGTCAAGTCAGTGCTCAAAAACTTTCACATGTGGGAGGTTTTTCGATTTCAGATTTTCAGATTAGAGATGCTCAGCATGTATGTGTGTGTGTGTGTGTGTGTGTGTGTGTGTGCGTGTGTAACCGATTTTTGGCTCAGGTTGTTTTAGTCCTGGTTCTATAAGTCTTGTGATCCTCAATTCCTTGTATTGCTTTATTTTGGGGAAGAAAACCCAGTCTGCTCTGCAGGTGGTCAGAATTCTTCTATACTAAATCTTCTTTCTTACATAAACTTCTCTGCTCTCTTTCCTCCCTTTTTTCCTCCTACCTGGGCTTCTGAGCTGCTCCTTATTTGGATGTAACTCTCTTGCTGGTAATGCCACATCTATTTATAATTCTCTTCCTCCAAGGCACTGACTCATTTTCTCTCTTTAAATTTGACCTTCTAACCTTCCCTCTTCACTGAAACTTGGAAATCGTTTGGGTGGTGCTTAGTATGAAGGACACGGGATGCCAAATAATTACACTATATTACAGTTTATGGTGTCTGCAACTGGTAAGAAAATTGCACTTGACATGCCATTATTATTATTTTTTTTTTTTGCTGGCCGTTTGCATGTTAAGAGCGCTGGACTACGCATTCACAGCTAAATTGTATCTTCGGCCTTGTGAGAACAATTCACTGTCAGTTCCATGAAGCTTCTGCCTACTCAAACAGAGCATTGTGAACCAATAATCTGGCAGGAATGCAAGTCAGCAACGCGTGTCTCAATCTGGCCAAACAACAAGAGTTTGCTGCCTCTTCTCCAATGTCCCAACTTAGAAATAAGGGTATCCCAGAGCTGTTGGAAACTTTGGATGCTGATATAAATAAAGAGAATAATATTAGTCATTTGCATTAGCAGAAACCCTAAACACACATGCACACCTACACGTGTACACACATAAGCACACGGAGGATCTCTTAGCTGACTTTGTGCATGAGAAAAATTGCAAATCATCTCTTAACCCTTTTTTTTCTCTGTAGCTCCAGACTGTCACTCTGTTCACCTCATTCGTTACCAAGGGACCAGGCTTATGTTTGTAGATGCTCTGAGAAGTGAATTCAGCCAGCTGTCTTTTAAGAAGAGTCTTGCATATTTTGTCCACTTTTTGAGAATCACTTCAGGAAGGCAGATATTTTTCCCACTTGAAGCAAAATAATAACAGTCATATGTTTATGGATGACATAGTCAGATTATATAATTCTGTGTCTTAAACAGATAGCAACAAGATAGTCAGTGTACAAAAAAGCAAGTGCAGAGTACTGATTCCTATTACAAGTATGAAGCTGAAGCTCACAGGGAAGCAATGAGCAAATATAAATGCTGCATGACTGGAAAGTGACTCATTGCATATTCACATGACGGAATAGCATAAAGCAATTAAAAAATTAAGATTTATAATATGAGAGCATGGTTGCAACTCAATAAATACCAGAGCCAAGATATAAAATGTGTATAGAATATAATAGTTAAAATACATGTGTGATACAGAGTGCCTGACATGTATCTGTTAAAATATGTGTGTGCACATGAAAAATATATTTAAACATTTTTGTACCTATCTCCAAACTGTGAATATAGTTGTATGTATTCAAACTTTTACAAAAATAATGAGCCATTAGTACCCATTATTCTGCTCACCCATATTCAATACTTTTAGTCATTCTACTGTTATTTTTTTCAATTACCTCCACCCCCATAAATGCATACACATTGCCAATGCTCTTGGTTTAAATAGTTAATTTAAAGATAATGCAAATCATGTCTATAACCACTATTCACTGTTTTGATGTGAAGATTTCTTCAGTTGAAAACAACATGGAATCATAAAATATCCCAAATGCATGATTATATTTAATGAGTACATGATATCCAGGTAACCCATCTTAAAAATATTGAGGAGTTAATTTCTGACATTGATTCAGCTTAGTAACTATACCACAAAGCAATACAGGAGAACTTGTAAGGAAATATATCAATATATTCAATCTTTTTTCGTGCAATATAGGTGGTTGGATTATGAGTTTTAATTAATTTTCTGCATTTTATTTTCTTACTATGCTTTTATTAAAATGTAAAGCATAATAAAATGAGAAAATATATCATATTTTGCAAGTATCTTAACATCAATGCCAGCCATTCATAGCAAATTCTTAATGTGAAACTAATTTGGTAAATAGAATCTCGCTTTAAAAACTACACCTGTGCTAACTACTTGTAGGCTCAATCTCATCAATTAATAAAGCACCAGGCTTATTTAATCATTTTAATGAAACTGTGAAGAGAGAAAGAAAAAAGAGAGAAAACTACAATCTTTCTTCATTGCTAAATGCACATTAAACAAGTTCTGTAACGATGGAATAGACCAGATATTAACCAGATGTGAAGGTTTTATATTTGATTTTTTTAATGGGCAACTATGACTCTTCAAGTAATGTAGTCAGCCTACAGGTTGCCTGTAACTTTTTCACTAGATATAAATGACCTAGAAAAGTTATTTATGGAACCGTGTTATTTGAAAAAGATAAAAGTGTTACAGCATTTACAGAATTTCTTTCGGCCTGGCTAAGAGTGTTTTCTAGACAGTGGTGTTTTAAAAATAGTTCATTATTTTCCATCTGTACATTTCATTTCCATTATAATTAACTTAAATTCACCAACTTGCATGCTCACACACACCCTCGCCTAATTTGGTCATGCTTGTTTCTTTCCCTAAGTCTTTGAATATTTTGATACACAATATTTCAATACACAGCCTTGTCCACAATCAAAACTTGGAATACTGAGTTAAGATGTGAACATGTTTTCTCATCAGCACTGGCTCTCTCACCTCAGATTTTAATACGTTTAGAAATCCCTTTAGATGTTATATCCTGGAGAAGAAATATAATACACTACATTTTTATTACTCAAAGTGAGGTCTGCAGACCACCAGCATCAACACATGGGAGCTGGTTAGAAATGTGGAATTTCATTCCACACTTGTACACCTGGACTTATCGAATCAGAATCTGTGTTTTAACACTGTCCTTAGGTAATTTGTGTACACATTAAAGCCTTTAAAATGAAATACATATTTAGTTTTTAGGAAATCAGCCAATCATCAATCAATGCCTCTATGGGTGAGATCAGGCTTTTTTGCTCTCTGTACCCAGCCAGAGACCCTTTTGAATACCACCCAATTTTTAAAAAAGGGTCATGGGGTCTAGTGTTTGGAAAAGTCCTGGGTGAGGTTTTGGAAGGAAACAGCTGCTTATTTTATTTGAACCCCATGTGGTAGGTGATGAACATGGTAGGCTGACGGGATTCCTTCCACATTGCATGTGATGGTGAAAAGCAACCATATGTGTGTGCACCCATGTCCTACTCCCAGCTTAATTCCTTGGTGAGAACTGTTAACTGTTCTCTGCTCAGTTCTGTGGACTACTTCCTTTTCTCTGTATGTATTTACCACAATGAGGCAGATGTGTTCTGAAATCTACAGAGTATCAAATGTCACTGGACTTCCATGGAAGACAGTAGCAGAATCCAAATGAGACTGATCAGAAGGGCTGAGGAATATTGGGAAACAGCAGGGAATAAAACACTACACAAATATTTCTATTTCTCCCTATTTCTAAGAAAATCCCAGCTGGGTTGGATCTTTTTTTTCTTTCCTGTGAATATATTGTTGAAGCTAGGAAACTGATAACATTATCCAGAGACATTAAAATGGGGGAGAAAACAATTTTTTTTTTTTTTTGAGACGGAGTTTTGCTTTTGTTGCCCAGGCTGGAGTGCAATGGCATGATCTCAGCTCATCACAACCTCTGCCTCCTGGGTTCAAGCGCTTCTCCTGCCTCAGCCTCTTGAGTAGCTGGGATTATAGGCATGCACCACCATTCTCAGCTAATTTTTATTTTTGTAATTTTAGTAAAGATGGGTTTCTCCATGTTGATCAGGCTGGTCTCAAACTCCCGACCTCAGGTGATCCACCCGCCTCTCCCTCCCAAAGTGCTGGGATTACAATCTTTCTGCATTGCTAAATGCACATTAAACAAGTTCTGTAACAATGGAATAGACCAGATATTTTCAGCCATGTAGTAAACACTCAATAGATACTATCACTTTATTCAAATTGCTTAAAATGTCTTTTTCTCTTGGGGCCAGGTGCAATCATGCCATTTGCACCTGGCCCCAAGAGAAAAAGACATTTTAAGCAATTTGAATAAAGTGATAGCATCTATTGAGTGTTTACTATATGACTGACAATATATTAAAATTTGCCTATTCAATCTTCACGGAAGTCCCCTGATAAAGGTACCATAATACACATTACTAGATCAGAAGAAAGTCACTGAAGGGCATAGTTGTTTCCACCAAAAGGTGCAGGGTAGACAAATAGTGATTACGTGATGAAGCGGGGAGTCAAATATGAGCATGGTGATCACAGAGTTTGTTCCTGTCACCATGGCAACAGAATCGCATTTGAACCTTAGGTGGCTGGTGCTCAGTGTGTTAGGCATTGACCCCAATTTGCAGATGAGAAAAGTGAGATGATGGAAGGAAAAAAAGGTGTATCTCATGACTTAGAATGTAAAAGGTCTAATAAGATTTGAGCAGACAATGAGAGATGTTTCTCTAATTACAAAGCCACCTCACGTATTTTTTGCACCTTTATATGCTTTGCTAGTCGGGGACAGAGGTGCACATAAATCCCTTGAGAAAAGAAAAATGTCCTTGAGGTTTATGATTGTCATGGCTTTGTTTTATTTATTTTATGAGAAGAAGAGATGACACTAGCATAGTCTGGGCCTGGGTAGAACTGCTACCAAGTACACTGTGATTTGGGGACTTATTCTCCAAATATGGGGGTTAACTCAGTATCTTGAATTTTTTGCTTTCTCATTTAAAAATATACATTAAAAATATGCTGATGAATAAAATAAAATGATGGAGAAGGAGTAGCAAAAAGAGAAAAATTGTTTTATTGAAAATTTCAGACATTTTTCTAGGTGCTTTAAATATATTTACATATGTTATTATTTTCCATTTCACAGATTAAAAAATTAAGACTTTTGGACGGAAGTAAATTCTCACTGGCTAGGTGACCAGAGTGTAATGATTCTGGTTTTGCCTGAACTGGGCAGAACTTTTAACCACATCAGAGCTGTAGCATGAAGTTAGGGAGCTCACTGGAATCTTTTGCTAAAACTGGGCAATTTTCTAGGTTCTTCTTAAAGTGAGAATCACCAGAACAGCAAAAAGAAGAGTGGGATGAAAAATAAAATCCTGTACACACAGACAGGAACTAAAAGAAGACAAAACACTTGTATAACCCTCCAGTTGCTTGAACTAATTGTGTTAATGCTGAATAATTTAGTAACAATTCCCTGTACTCTTGGAAACTGAGCTGGCGGACAGTATTGCAGAGGCTCCAGAGGTGGGATCTGTAATTTACTCAGCTCTCTGCAGTGACTTCCCTGAGCCCCTTGTAACGTTATGAGCCTCTTTCCATATAGATACGTGCTTCTCTGTTGCATCTTTTCCATTCCAGCCTGCATCTTGGTGACTTTCTCCTGAGAAGTTCTCTGGTGCACCTTGGCCACTGACAATAACCCCTTTTGTCTTTAGCAGATTCTCTGAAACAGTAATTTGATGAAAGAGCAAGCATGGCTATTAAAAATGACCGAATCCTGTAATTCTTAGAAGCAAGTCAGACTCCCTAGCCACTCAAAAGCTTTATTTAGAATGTGGCAGGGTTATTTATAGTGGAGTTTTTCTTTGCCTTTTTTATGTGCTTAGAGGAACCTAAAAGTATAAATGAATTTCTCATTGCAGTTTTCCTTTTGTCATACTCGTGCGTGCGTGTGCGTGTGTGTGTGTGTGCGTGTGTGTGTGTGTGCGTGTGTGTGTGTGTGCACACACATCCTATTATTTTTTCTCTTAAAGGATCTTTGCTTTGGCAAAGCTCATCCTCTGATTGCATCCCTGACTTTGTAGGAACATTTGTAATCAGCTTTTCCAGGTGTTTTCAGAAATCATTATTAGACGTTTTCAATGGCTGGTCCTATTGATCAAGGCCACTATTTTTCGAGTACTCTCTTCTGTTTTTCCTGTCATTAAACTCTTAGTTTTTTTTATAGCTGAGCCCCAATTTCACATCTCAACTACACTATCAGAAATGCATTTAAGGCTTTGGTTCATGCCTGTAATCTCAGCCTTGGGAGGCTAAGGTTGTGAGGATTGCCTGAGCCTGGGAGTTCGTGGCTGCAGTGAGCTATATGATCATGGAAATGCACTCCAGCATGGGCAACAGAGCAAAACCCTCCCCATCAAACCCCCAAGAAAGAACACATTTAAATGTTTCTATCTTTTCATCCATCCCACCAGTTAGAGGAAAAACACAAGCAAAAGAAAAAAAAAAAGCGAAAAGACCAAACAATAAACATGGAGACCCTCCTAGCTCCTCACCATCACATACACATAAACAAAATGAGGTGGTAAGACAGGGTCAAAGAGACACAAACCACAGAGCTAAGTGGTAAATAGAGGGTGAAACAGAAATCCCAAAATACAAAGCCAAAGTCACACTACAAGCAATACAACATAATAAGGGACCTAGGCCGGGCACAGTGGCTGACACTCGTAATCCTAGTTCTTTGGGAGGCTGAGGCAGGAGAATCACTTGAGCCCAGGAGTTTGAGACCAGACTGGGCAACACAGCAAGATGTCAGCTCTACAAAATATCTTTAAAAATTAGCTGGCTGTGGTAGTGTGCACCTGTGGTTCCAGCTGGAGGCTGAGGCAGGAGGATCAAGGCTGCAGTGAGCTGTGTTGGCACCACTGCACTCCAGCCTCGGTGACAGAGCAAGATACTGACGCAAAAAAAAAAAAAAAGATAGATTTTAAAAAGGAGCCGAGACCCAGAAAACATACAGAAAGTAAGAGATTTTCACAGGATTACAGCATTCAAGAAACACAGAGGATCACAACCAATGAGAGAGAAAATGAGGTAAAGTAAAAATGAAGACTTAAAGAAGGAAAGGGAGTAGGATAGTCCCCAGAGAGAAGAAGGGAAAGCAGAGAGTAAGCAAGTAGAGAAAGGCCATGTGGAAAGGATTCGGGGGTCCACTGAGTGATTCTCACCAGGCCCAGGCTAATTTCTTTTAGCCCCTGGACAGATGGGTTAATGTATACTTTTGTAACATTTCTGATCACACAGGTTCCAATTTTTTTGTTGTTTTTGCTTTGGAAAGGACTGTATTTTGATTCTAACACATGACATTTGCTGAATAACTGAGGCTGGCAGGACTTGGCATGAAGTCAGAACAATCTGAGTGAACCGACAGACACGGTGATCTTTTACTGTTCTTGAACTTTCGGAGACCAATTCTGGTTTTTAACCTTATGCATTTTCTAGGAATTGGCACTAGCAAGTAAATCATGGCCATTTTAGCTTAAATCAGATATGGAGCATAATAATTTAATAATAAGTCTTTAAATAAAATTATCATGAGCTTTCTACCTACAGACTATGGCATCAGTTTAGAAAGAAGTAGGAAGGTAAAAAAGGCATATGTGGGTAAGCCCTTGGACAATTTACATCTTTCTAAAACTCTGTAAAATTATGAAATGGGCTTTTGAAACATTGGCAAAAATATTATAAAACAGGATTTATCTTTCTAGTATATTTGGATTTAAAAACAACTTAATTTATGCAGGTAATTTTAAAATAATCTAAAATGGCCACAGGAAAGGCTAATTCTAGTTTTTTGTTTCTGCTACTTTACAAATAATTTGAACAAATGCATTTTACAAAATCTTTTATTTTTAACTTTTGTAGGTACACAGTAGGTGTATATGTTTATGGGGTGAGCAAATATATTAAAGAATGTATGGCTCAGTAAAGAACAAGCAAGGTGGAAGTTGGAGAATATACATAGATAGAACCAAAGAAAATAATACTTTTTTGGCCTAGTACTTTCCTGGATATATGAACTCTTATTTATATCTCACTTGAATCCTGTGACATAGAGTTATTAACATCAACTCCCTCTTAACAGATAAAGAAATAGGTTCAGAGAAATTTAGTCACTGTCCCAGTTTGGTTAATAAGGTGGGGAACTGGGGTTAGAATGCAAAACTAGCTTACTTCCAAAACCTATGTGTTCTCTGCCTACACTGTGCCACCCCCTCCCTCACTTTATTTGGTTCTTCCTTGTGTTTCTTTACACATGGATGAGCTCTCATGGAAATAGGAGCAAAGTTCTCATGGAAAAGTGCTTGTTTTTACACAATATGATTTGCTCTTCCAAATATTTCTTTTGATCATCTCAATAACCCCAAAAGCCAAGTGGCGTGATTAAGACGGCCTGAGACCTACACTAGAAACCAGACCTTTGGACACCTTGTCCTGTGGTTTCTCTAGTGATCTTATTGCCTCACTAGAAGCTTTTGTGAATTGATTAGCATTGCAGGTGGTGTTCCCTCCGTGGTAACTCCTCGCCATTCAAAGCATGTTGAGATTAATACTGTAGTTCTAGGTTGCCCTACAAAGCAGGCCTCTTAAGACATCCACTCATAAATCTTGCAGCATGCCAGTGCAACAAGGTAAGAAAGCCCTGAGTGAGAGTTCTGTGTAAGTGCACCACTCAATCACATGGTTTATGTGGTCTCTCTATTTTTTTTTTTCAGATGGAGTCTTGCTCTGTCGCCAGGCTGGAGGGCAGTGGCGTGATCTTGCTCACTGCAACCTCTGTCTCCCAGGTTCAAGCGATTCTCCTGTCTCTGCCTCCCGAGTAGCTGGGACTACAGGCAGGCACCACCACACCCAGCTAATTTTTATTTTTTTATTTATTTTTATTTTTAGCAGAGACAGGGTTTCACCATGTTGTCCAGGATAGTCTCGATCTCTTGACCTTGTGATCCTCCTGCCTTGGCCTCTCAACGTGTTGGGATTACAGGTGTGAGCTACCGTGACTGGCCTGTGGTCTCTTTTAATTCCAAGGACTAATCTACTTCCCTACGTGCACTGGCAAATGTGAACTGAGAACCTGGATTAATAATAGACATCCTCCAGGGACATATTATTTCATGAGGCTTTCAAAAACCTGTACTGCTTTGTGACCTCTTAGCTTCACATCATCCAAGATTGCACTCCTTAATATAGCCTAGCACCCCACATTGTGAGGGCTGCGTAACACAGGCCAGGAAACCATACATGCAAGAATATAGGAGAAATTTTTTGCTAATATTTGAGGAAGGCTTTCGCAGCTGAGTCTTCCTATAGGAATACTTCGCTAGGCTTGGATTTGGATGACAATAGGTAGCACAGTTCAGTGTCACTTGACTTTGCAAGTGCTGGGATACAGTTACATACTGTGACCTGGTAGGGAAGTGTTGTCATACTTACAAAGAAAATCAGAATGCCTGGGAGCTGCTCCTTGAGATGTTATGGGAAGTAAAGTCTGCATCTGAAGGCTCCTGTGTCTCGAGAGAACTTTAGAGGTAGCAGAAGAAAGTGTTGTTACTTTGGAATTAGAGCCTTGCAAGAATCTTTGCAAATACAAAATCCTCTCCTGCTACTCTGTAAACTCCACGAGGTTTTCGCTTTCTCTTTTAAATTTATAAAAGGGCCAGCACAATGGAAACTTTTCTATTCCACCTAGCAAGGGCTTGGGCTGAGAGAGATTTTACTCTTTCTCCCCTGAAAACTCTAAGCATTAAAACTGATTGATTGAATATAAGTACTTAATTTGAACCCCTTTTCTCTTTAAAGAACAGTATTTTCTATTTTACAATGTACTATTTAAAGTGTATTATTTTACCCAAGCCTTGCTTTTTATGAGCCATAACTTTGTGTTTGAAACACCAGGGGTATACACATATCCACAGACACACACATTTGTACAGAATTAGAAAATGATGATTAGCATAAATTTCTGAAACCATTAGCAAGTTTTCAACACAGCTTCTATCTTTTTTGTTGTTATAACCACAATGGCTTGTCTGTTTTTCTGAGATAGTTATTGCCTGGAATGAACAGCTTATGTGGAATATCCTACCTTGCAATACCTTTATTGACCTCTGCTGGTCAAGAGTCCAGGCTTGTATCTTTTTCATGGAGAAATATGGTACCCTGGAGGATTGTGACAATGAGATTCTGTTCTGAAATTAGACAAAGCCAGGCTTCAATTCCTGTCACCACAGCCCCATACTCAGCTTGTAACCTTGCATGAGAGTTAGTATTGGTAAGCCTCAGTTTCCTCATTGAGAAAGTTAGTTTGTGAGATTTGTCCTTTAGGAATTCCCCTAAGCAATAGATGTGAAATCCTAGTTCACTGAGTGGGGACTAAGTATTATGATAGTTGATATTCTAGACATTTCATGCCTTGGACATTTTTGTCATTAATTAAAGATTTTTAAAATTGCCGTTAGCTAGCTGTTTTTGATCCCATTATTCTATGACCGTGTGTTTCCCATCTGTACAATAACCTGGGTGTCTTCAGTACTTTCTAGTGCCCTTTGGAATCCATATTCTATTTCTCTGTGATTTTGATTCATACAAACTGATCCTAATACTGAGCCTGAGGAAGGAATGCATTTTATACCGAGTGGTAGGAGCAGTGCTTTGCCTTCTGAAGGCATAGAGGAAAGTATAGGTTTAATTATTACTTACTTTTCAATATTTAAAGAGAAGAAGAAAAAGTAGAATAAAATGATGAATAACCACGTTCCATACTGATAGATGAACATGTCTAATATTTCAAAATGCCGCATGCCAATATGATAATTATTTGGAAGATCAAGATGAGAGGGATATCAAAGATGTCTCCAACTTTGAACCTCCACCCTCAGTAACCCATCTAATTCAACAGCGATGTGAGACACAGTAGATTGACTTCTGTCCCGCTGTAGACCACCTTACAGGAACGTAAGTCAAAAGGATCATCTGTTTTGAGCCATCTAAGAGTAAACATATTCCTGAAAAAAAACGCAGTCAGGCATTACAAACTGTTCATGCATGCAAGTAGAAAATAACCACCATCATAATACTATGAATTATAATGAAATATTAAATCTATAACATCTTGTAAGGAGATTGCATATAAAGCACGTTATTAAA
Source organism: Alouatta palliata (assembly GCA_004027835.1). Lineage (NCBI taxonomy): Eukaryota > Metazoa > Chordata > Mammalia > Primates > Atelidae > Alouatta > Alouatta palliata. Next base: position 14,593 of record PVKV010026989.1, read on the forward strand.
ACATATTTTATAAAAGCTATTATGTTGCAATAACTTAGAGCTATTCAATTACTATTATCTTTTGTGCAAAATTTTAAAAAGGCTTGATCTTCAGACTGTCGCAAAGGTTAAAATAAATCCTGATTCGAAGTATATGGAATTTGTTGAAATAAAAGCTAACTTTTAGCGGCACATTATAAATACTGAAGAGAAGGAATCCTTGATTCCCAATAACTTAAACATGTTATATGCCTGCCTCCTTCAAGATACACACGCATGCTTACCACCGAAACCCCATACTTATTAAGACAATTTTTAACCTTTGTACTAAAGGATAATTATGTGCCAGACATTTCTGATAAATTTGTTTTTGAATACAATGTCAGTAAGATCCATTACCTAAGATAAATTGTAAAACTTGTAAATTCACCTAAGATTTTTATTGACCTGTTCTTATAAAAATGGGGTATAACAAGAAGTTTATTTCTAGACTCTGCTGTATCACAACATCCATTTTATAATCCTCTTCTAATAATAGGAAATCTGATTATAATCAATAATGTGAAAGGCTAACATTTTGACTACTTTTATGCTTGCAATAGGTTGAACACTTAGGGCATATCTAATTTAATGCTCACACACTCCATATGAGGTACACACTGTCATGTATTTCAGTTTGTAGATATAATCCGATTTAATGAGGTTGTACAGTTTCTTTAAGGTCAGTCAGCTGAAAGCTGCTGAGTCAAACCCTAAACATAAATATATTTGCTTTCAATTTCAATTCTAAACTTTTCTGATATATAGTCTCTTATAAAAAAGTTGAAGTTTCTCGGGTAGTCACATTATATCATTTCATCAAACATACACACATAGTTTAGAAACTAATATGGCATTCTACAGATTAATTTACTTTTTCTCAAAATCAATACAATTGATTAACTTGTTATTATAAAGTGTTGACAAATTATTGAGTAAAAGTGAATTAATAGGTTTATACTACCGTATCTACTGGGGACATACCAGGGTGTTCACTGAGGTCATGAAGACACACAAAAAGATTCTAAATGATAAGAACATTTACTTGAAGAAACAACGTAGAACTATTCAGTAGTGGGCTATTCACTCTCAAACAACCTTATTCTTTTTTTTTTTTTAATTGTACTTTGGTCTCTGGGGTACATGTGCACATCCTGCATTCTGCAGGATTGTTGCATAGGTACATACATGCCATGGTGGTTTGCTGTCTCCAACCCCCCCCCCCCCCCCCCCCCCCCCCCCCCCCCCCCGCCACCTACATCAGACATTTCTCCCGGTGCTATGCCTCCCCATCCTCCTCGCCTCCTGCTCTCCCTCCCCTCCCCTCTGCCCCCCACCTACCCCAGTGAGTGTTGTTCACCTCCCTATGCCCAAGTGCTCTCATTGTTCGTCACCCGCCTATAAGTGAAAACATGCGGTGCCTGGCCCTCTGTTCTTGTCATTTTTGAAAATAATATCTAATTGTCTTCTTAGCAACAACAGCATTACTACCCGTTCACCTACATTATCCAGATCTCACATTACTCCTGGAAAAGAATTAACAATCAAAACCGGTTTGAAGTAAGAAGAATTTCTCTCTCCATGACTCTTTAACGAAGCACATAGCTTGAAGCTAGTACAACTTTCCAGGCAGGAAGGGAGAAGATCGCTATGTAAATCATTATCACTGACAAGTTAAGCCTCCAGTCAAAAGCAGAAAGTATAGCTTGTGTATTTACCTCAGGCTATTTTTTTTGCATGAGGTAGCTGTGTGAAAAGAAATACATCAGGTTGATATTCACACATACACACCCTTATTGTATTGAAGGGCCGGTCTCAAGTCGCCTTGGATTAGCTGAATTTCAGGGTTTACAGGACTCCTAAATACATCTCTCCATCCCAAGTCAGAAATCCTAAGTAAAGGAGATGAAGTGAAAATTCCATCTTGAATGAGTTGCTATTTGATTAACTCTAAGTGTACCATTAAACAAAGGATTAGGGGTAAAAAATTATGAGTCCA